>JAUZNC010002341.1:0-27897 GCA_034780395.1 Vannuccia rotundouncinata | reverse complement strand
GTATTTATTCATGTTGATGGAATTTAATAGAATATATATAACAGTTTAATATTATATATATATATATACTTATATCTTCTTATATAAATGAGTACATTTTCTGTAACACTATAAATACATCTTAATTAAATAGGATTTTGTAATTATAACCTATATGCAAAAGTATTTATTCATGTTGATGGAATTTAATAGAATATATATAACAGTTTAATATTATATATATATATATACTTATATCTGTAATACTATTAATACATTTTACTGAAATTTACTAATTTTACAATATTTATACTTAAAATATAATTATTGCTTAGTGATTTGTTATAATTTTATGTTTTTTGGCTTTTGAAATATGATTTAAATTGTAAGATTTTTTAATGTATAGTTAAGTATTTTGGCATAACAGATTTGACTCCGGCCATAGAAATATAAATAAGATAGAAGCAGCATGTCTATATAAATGCTGTTGATTTTTTCGGCTCATTAAGGGAAATCCCAATGACTGGATAAAAAATATCTATTTATAGAATACATTGGTTTTATATGCAAAATTGTAATTTTATTGTTGTCTTTAACTAAAGATTGTGACATTCCCTTTCATTGAATTATACTTTATTATATACCATTGTAAACACTGAAAATATGGTTTTTAGAATATTGTAATGGAAGTTTCAAATTAATGGAATATAATGGATATAATTCAATTTTAAAAGCGGTCTAATTTCATAAGCTAATATTTTTGTTTACATATTTAAATACATTTTGTTCAAAAAAACATATATATATATTTATAGGAAATCTTAAGATAATTTACACTTGTCTAATATGTGAGATATGTGAGCATTTCACAGAATAAATCTTTAAAAATTCACATTTTAAATAGAAAAAGAAAGTGTTGTACATCAGTAATAATAAAAATTTAACTACATTATTACAATATGATTAAATAGTCATCTTGGTTAATTTTATATGTTAATGTTTAATATTAATATAATCTTGTTCAAAATTTTGTATCAAATAATTAATAAATAGAAGACTTCAAAAAATAGATATCAGTTTATTTAAGGTAGGTAATCTATAAAATGCATGTAAATAAACTAAATGTAATATAATCAAAACAATCCTATGGTTTCATTATTGTTGATTACATAGAAAAGATAGATAGCAGTAAAAAACACAGATTACTGTTTATTAAGAGAATATAAAATGCATGTAAATATAAACTGAATGTGGTAATCAAACAATTCAGTGTGTTCAAAAACTTCTTTCACATTGACTTTTTCACTGTAAACATATTAATCACATTTTGATTTTGGTGTCACATTTAAACATTTAATCTGAGAAACAGTTGATATTGTATGAACTCAGTTGTAGATTGTCTCCCAATAAATGATAGTACTCAGAAAAGAGCACATCTCAAAGCTGACCAAACTTTTGGAGGAAGATAGCCTTCAGCTCATAATATTGGATGTCTCTGTCTAGCCACTGCATAATGACAACTCAACCAGAAACCTTTCTACTCTTGAAGGTTGACAAGATGTAAACCTTCAAGGAGACCAGGGTAGTGGTTGCGAATATATTCCTAGCAAGTTTTAAACAGTGACAGGCATTGATCAGTACAATTGATACTTCATCTCCATCAATCATAATTGGTTGTTGCTGACATTGTTGACCCAGATGTAGCCCATCTGCTTTAGAGTGCTATTGTTTGATGCCAATCCATCCAGTGACCCACAGCACACACATACTGATTCCTAAAAGTGCTTTCATGTGCTGCTCTGTCAAGCTGATGAGTGTAGATGCCAACAAACCTAAGAAAGATGAAAACATAGAAATAGTTTTAGATTATTAATATAAAAGGGTATACAATAATCAAACTTCTTTTATTACCTATTTAGATTAAAATTAAATGTTTACTATTAGTATATATACTGCTTTTAGGATAGTATGATTAATAGTGACAGTTGGGGCACTATTTTATAGCATAATATTTTAATATTATAAATATTTTAATTTTAGACTAAAGCTATTTGTTATAAAAAAGTAATCATTACTTTAGCACCAACATTAATTTACATTAGAACAAGCTTGTGGACAATCAATAAAAACTTTGTTTATATGTTTATACATTTTTTTGTATCAGGGGTATGAATGGCATTTAATTATTATATAAAAAACAGGTTTAGAGAGGGTCCAAGGAATAAAAAGGTCCCAAAGGAAAGTGAACATATTCATATTTTGTGAACATAGGCACTTTAACTTCATTAACAAAAAAAAATATGTGAAGTACAAATGTATTTTGTATCAAATATCCCCCCCCCCCCCCCTACCACTGTCATATTATTATTACAGATTTAGAAATCTCTTAAAAATTATCAAATTTGTAATAAAAAACAGTATTCCACTAAAAAAATAGAGGATGTATGGCAAAAACATTTATAGGCTAGATATCTAATCATACAATAATTAAAAATAATAATTTAATATCAATATTGTGCTTATTCTCAGAAACCTACAAATTTACCAATAATAAACTGTATAACAGGGTTGATATTCAAGATTTCTAAGAATTATAATACAATTAAAATAACATACCTATGAGTCCAGAGTCTATGACATATAAAACTAAAATAATCACATTATTAGAATGATTCTTTATAGAACAGTTCATTGTGTAGCTTATAATTAATATGTACTAGTTAATACTATTTAATACCAAAAATCAAATAATGATAATTTAAAACCTATGGCTATACATATAATAATAATGATATAATAATGATATAGTTAGATAAATTCAATTTTATCTGTTTTGTTAAATTTGCTTAATTGGTCAAGAAAATTGAAAAATCATGTAATTAAAAGCTGAGTTAATGGGGGAGGGGCACTTACCCCTGGCCTGTATATAATAGTTCAAAATGACTTTCTAATAACTTGTTTTGTCTCCCAAATGTGAATATGACACTGTACCTAAATTAACATTTCATAGACATAATTAACAAAATAATTAACTAGGTAAAACTTAAGAATAGCTTAGGAACTCTAGGATGTTTACATTAGTGTTAAAGCTACAAATAAAATACATTTAGAATCAATAATTTTACTTGTACCTATTTTGACTTTTACAACATATGAATGCAAAGGAGATTTATAAAACTTATTTTATATGCCATTATACAATAAAAATATTTATTCTGTATATAGAGTCTAATAGAGTTATTAAAATGATATATAATAAATATATAATACCTATTAAATGATATTTCCTTTCATGTGGACTTTTCAATTCTAGCAATTGAACCATAATGAGAACAGAGTACTACATTTTAAAGCACCAAATAAATACGGAATCCTATTTCAAGAAATCGAAACTTAATTGTTGTCCAGTCATTATGGTGGACCCTAATATGCAGTAAAAAAGATAAACAAGCCACTTCTTTTTATTTCTATGACTCCGGCATACAAAAATTGTACAATGCTGATGGGGATTCTCCTTTGTGCATTTCATACAATTAGCTAACATGTCTTTAACAACAGCAGTTGTTTATTTATAATCTGAATTAATGCCATAGATTTAATCGATTTGAAAATGGTCATTCAATAATATTTGTCACATCCAGTTCTTAATATGTTATCTAAAACAATTCCCATATCTATTTTGTACTTTAAAGTATATTTATTAATTTAATATAAATTATAACCTTGTCACATGTTTGTATACTTATAACTTAGTTTTGTGGAACTATTTTAATTCATATTATACTAATTTTAAATTTAAATAAAACATAACACATGAAAAAATTATTAATTAAATATATTTATTTAACTCATATAAAAAACCACAGTTCTATTTTTTTTAAATTACATTATATTAGGATCACTTAATGGTGCCTCTGATGTCCCTGTAGTTTAATTTATATACATATTTGTTCTTATATTATTGTATACAAATAAAATTAATATTATATTATTAATATAATAACATATTATTTGGGCATAAACATAAAACTCAAAAAATGTTTAAAATAATAGTTAAAAATAAACATCTATTTTTTATAAATCAAATATATATCTCATGAAAGTAGTTTCTCAAGCAAAATACTATATTTATTATAGGATCTATCCAAACATTTATTTATATGCATTCTAGGTAAAAAAAAATCAAAATGATTATGTAGCCATGGCACACTGGAGATTATGCTCTGGTAAATGTTGCCACTGCCTCTGATTATAATCAATTTATTAAATAATATTTAAAATAAAATAAATGTTGTGTACCAGAAGTGAATTTGTATGGTTCAAGAACAGGATGTACCAACAACAAATTTTAAATAAAAAAGATTAACATAATTATAACATATGACAATAAATAATTATTTTTCTAAATCTATTTTGAAATAATCAATTCTTTATTGATATAATAATTTTGTCTGTCCCAACATTGAATATACAATAGGTTGACATAAAATCGCTGTTGATATGGGACTGGATTTAATATTTGAATAAATAATTTCAAAATAGACCCATCTGCATTGTACAATATTTATATGCCAAAATCAAAACATTTTATGCCAAAATACTTAGCTATACATTAAAAAATCTGACAATTTAAATCATATTTCAAAAGCCAAAAAACGTAAAATTATAACAAATCACTAAGCGATAAATATAGTTTAAGTATAAATATTGCAAAATTAGTAAATTTCAGTAACATGTATTTATAGTATTACAGAAGATATAAGTCTATATATATAATTCCATTGGATAATGTAAGCGCAAATATATTTTTGCTTACAAAGATGTGTATCTATGTAAATATGTTCACATAATTTGATTACACAATATAATTATAAAAAATAATATATATATGATATGATATTAAACTGTTATATATATTCTATTAAATTCCATCAATGTGAATAAATACTTTTGCATATAGGTTATAATTACAAAATTCCATCTAATTAAGATGTATTTATAGTGTTACAGAAAATGTATGCATTCATAAGACATACAAAATATATATAAATATATTAGTGAAATGCTTGTAATATGTATAGATAATATTATTATAAAAATGATTATTATGATATAGTAAACTAATAATATCTGAGATAATTTTATTACATAATATAATTATAAAAAAGAATATATATATATTATGATATTAAACTGTTATATATATTCTATTAAATTCCATCAATGTGAATAAATACTTTTGCATATAGGTTTTTTGTAATATATTTTGATAATTATATTTTAATATATTATATATTGCATGTTTGGTTTTATATATTACTAATAAAAGATTAAGAATATAAAGCTTATAAAAGTATGAAATCTTATAAAACACTGTATACATAGCATTAAACAAATTCTATTTATAAATTCTATAACAATAAATATGGATATAATTTTATAAAATGTGCATAATGCACATAATTTTATAGATGTTATATATTTCTTTTAGAACATATAAAACCTATTGTGCACAGTTTTTTATTTTTTGTGTTGTTCTCTAAATATTTTGATTATTTTTTCTAATTGTGATATAAATGTTTAAATACTTTACTTAACAGTAGTTTAGCATATGTGTATTTCGTTTCATGTATGTCAATTCTTATTCTTAATTGTATATTAGGTTTACAGAAAGTAGTATTTTATGCCAGATCACTTTTTTGTCCACCAAGATTTTATTTAGAATTTTCTTGTATGCCAAGTTTCTGCATTGTACGCCAGATTAATCTGTCTGGATGGAATGCAAATGGGAAAATAGATTGAGAAAAATAATTTTTTGTTGTTATATGTTATAATTATGTTAATCTTTTTTTATTTAAAATTTGTTATTGGTACAATAATTTTGTCTGTCCAAACATTAACAATGAATATACAATAGGTTGACATAATATTGATATGTGAATTGATTTAATAATTAAATAAATAATTTTGAAATAGATTTAGAAAAATAATCATTTGTTGTTATAATTATGTTAATCTTATTTTATTTAAAATTCATTGTTAGTACATGCATAACTGTCCCATTCATAAACCATTTGTATCATTCAAAATGTTCTTTGTTGGTACATCCCATTCATGAACTGGACAAATTCGCTTTTGGTGCACAACATAAATAATGTATTGTATAAAAAAATATTCTTTGCTTTGGTGTATTATAACAAATAAATTCTGGGATATATTTGGGATTCTAAATGTTGAGTAAGGTAGCAAACCTGAATTTTTTACATTTGCTAATCAGAACAGATTATCTATATATATAAATATATTTCTACCTTCATTTGTGGATTATAAATAAACCAGAGGACCTTTTGTGTAATATAAACCATGCTATATATATATAGAGAGAGAGTATTAAGCAGGATAGTATACTGTATATCATGCTTACATCACCTATTCAAATATTGGTCCCTATTTATATTATATGTATAGTGGAGACTAATGCCATTGTGAGGGTCATTGTCATACCACTAATAAAATTACCGTCTAGGGGATTAACACCATCCCATAAGAGTGCCATTTTATAATCAATGCAACTGCTAAAGGCTTGCCTCATAATACATGTATTAAGTTTAATTGCTTATGTTTAGAGTTAAATATGTAAGAATTGATAAGAATCTTCTAAGAATTGATAAAATTATTTTAATCAGGTCCATGCATATTTATTTAGAAACAGACATTTAGTTTAATTTTGAGGTGTCAATGCATTTATTATATTGAACATAACTATATCATTGTTTCCATGATCTAACATAAATAATATTATCAAAACTCATACCACTAAAAATTGATATTTGTCTAATCAGAGTCCCAGGCTAATTGGTACAAGTTTGTTTGCATTTGACCTGTTTTGATTAGCTGCAGACTGTATATTATGTATAACTAATATTTAAATGTTTATGACATTTATTCTAGGTTTATTGAGCATTATTTAAACCTTATTATATTTGTTTCATTTAGATATGTTATATTTGACCAATTACTTAATTAAAATCAAATTTACTGATATAATATTTATTTATACTGGCAAACTGATTGAAAAAGTGTTCATAACAAGTCTGATAAATCTGGGAAAAGGTTTTATATGTTTCAATCTGGGGAGGTTTTATACCAAACATAATATCAATTGTGTACAGTAATAGTTTCATTTAAAAAGGGTATTTAATCAATATATATTAATTAAATTCCCTTTTCAAGTGAAATTATTACTTTATATAATTGACATGTTTTAATAACTCCCATGGATTTTATATTGATTATCCATATAGGTATATTTTCCACAAATGTTTATTACTATTGAATATTGGTCATTATATTAGTCAGGATAAATAATATATAAGTACATACACAATCATAAATTCTTTATTTAATTATAATTGTAATTACAGACGCATGAAATAGATAATTACTATAATAAATTAAGTAATATTAATATATATACATCAATGAGATTGGTGACATAGTAAAAAAAGAATTCATGAGATAATTGTGTTTTGCTAGGTATGTGTTTTTTATTATTCACACAGCTTTTAAATTTTGGATAATTTCATTTTTTACCAATTTACATTTTGGTGTTTTTTCACAAAAATTACTGAGTAGCTGACTAGGAACTTAGAAAAAATGATATTCACTTAGTATAACTTGATCAACAAGAAATCAAGTATAGCCTGCCTAAACAATCATATAATTTTCTTAACAAGTTAATTCATTAATGTTACAGGCCAATTTTACAACAAATTAATTATATTATTGATAAATTTATTCAACAATCATCAAATTGTAAAATGAAAATTAGTGGTATTTACCATGTCTTTTACTATAGCAATAGTCTAGCCTGCATTCCCATGTAGTCTTAGGAGGATATAGCTGGCATATAATCAGGAATTTTTATTTAAAAGAATAAGAAAGGCGTAAATATCCTGTTTACAATGACCACATGAAATGCAACCTTCCACAAGCACAATAATAAAATGTCTATATTAGATTTTACCATAAAAATAACTTATTTATCTATAAATTATTTAATATTTTATAGAAAATTAATAATTTATTTACTGGCTAATATAGCTGCAAAAAAATTAATTTAGACAGATTATAAAATTGCTAAAATTGTTAGAATTATATGTGGCAGGTCATATTTAATTTTTTGTTGACAAAGTAGTCACATCTGCATTCAATGAATTTATTACACTGAAGTGAATAAAATATTTTAAAATACAGACTAGTGGCTTATACCATTAGAAATCTTGTCAAAAATAAGAATAAAACATTAATAGAATAATTATTTTTTGATGAGATCTCTAATTGTATAAGTCACTAGTCTTTAGGTAGTCTAGATCCGGAGATATAAGTGTCAGAGGATATTTTACTCTTTGATTAAGACATTATTTAATAAAGAGTGAAGTTAGGGATATTTAAGGACATGGTGGCAGAAAAACTTTATTGAACAGAGTTGGTCCAGGGAATACAAATTAATACTTTATTGATCCAGGTTTGTCTGGGATAATAGCCACTTCTTTTTAAAAAATTGTGAGCATAGTGTGGTAATAGTAGACTTATTGAAAATAAGAATTTTTGAAATATTATATACAGACAAATGTCAACAAAAAGTTTATAAAAGATATGAAAAGTCTGGAATTCAGTTTTAGAAAACAATATAAACCCTGAATCACTAAAAATGTTATTTTGCATTTACATGATTATTTTCACTCTGATCATAGATTACTCTTGTGGATTATGGAATATGCAATCACCCTGCTTTAAGGCATGTTGTAAAATATTAAAATAAAATAATTCACTTATACAAAATCCTTTGTTATTAATTTTTTTTTATTATATAATGCATAATGTATATCATAATAGGACACATGATTTATAATAAGATTACTTTACAGGGTGTACCAAAAGTAACGGAACCTATATATTTAGATGTATTTTCCATGTTAGAAAATCAAATTTGGATTTCCAAAGAAATACACATGATGTATGTAATAGCAGTATCAGCATTAATATATTTTTAATTAACATAATTTTCATTGTGATAATAACAATTCAGATTGGTTTCTTTTAAATAGCCCAATTCCTTCTTAATTAAGGGATTGGTGCACCCTACCATAATTTAACCATTAATAATTCATCACATTCACTTTCTGTTACAGTACTTCAAAATATATTTTATCCTTTTTGAATACATTACTATTAGCATAAAGATGTTAATTCACCACTATTAAGACTGAAATCAATTCTAAAGATTAATAATAATTTGCTTGTAATTTAGCTTTGTTAATCCATTGTCAAGTGTGTTTATGTCTAGAATATATTACAAAGGGGCTTTATTAAGTTCTCAGACTCAACAATCAATACATTTTTATTAACAATAAATACATCTAAGATATTTGTAAAAATGTATTTGGGGTTATTTGTAAACTCTAAATGATGGTAGGAATATAGCAATTGTAAAAGGAGACATAATTTACCATTTTTTCTAATATTGTAGCAATAAGCAAAAATTTAGGGAATCGATTTGTGTTCTGATAAGCCAGTTGTTCTGATTAGGTAGAGTGGATTATATCTGTAATCGAGTTTATTAGACAATAAATTAACTCATATCTATAAAACAAGTAAATAACATGTATTCAGGGATGACATTATTCTAAAAGTGGACTCTTTATTGTAAATAGGATATTCAACATAAATAACTATATATATTAAAATATTAATCAGAGTTGTCAGTTTTTGTAATTGAACAGAAAGTGGGTATTTGGAAGGTATAATTCTAGTAAATTAAAATATTCCTTATTGTGTATCAGTTGTCCTAGTTTGTTTAGAATTTGTTTTTAAAAAATAATCATTATAATTATAAAATTTATTGGACTAAATATATTACTTTTTTAGATTATGATTTAAAAATTGTCTCACATTCATACATTATGCAATCATATATAATAAAATTATGGCTAGTTTGGTTTTAAACAATATAATGGTAAACATTACCAGTAGTTCCAAACAATAAATTCATAATGTAAAACATTTCAGATAATAGAGTATTATCTTTAAAAATATAGTTTCTGTGTGCCTAATTTTAAAATATTCATTAAATTAAAATTAAATCATATGATTTAACACAATATATCATTTATTTGATTGTGATATCATTATTTTCATTTGATCATCTTACATAAACAAACTGATAAATAATTTGGCTCCTTAATTTCAAATACAATCAACCTTCTTCTTGAGTACATCTCTGGGATTTACATTATAGTGATTTAATAATAAATTATATTGATTTTTCCGTTTTATAGATGGGTCGAACCCAAAAGAACAAAAACACGATGGGTCATATTGGACTTCTAAAAGCACGTTTGGCAAAACTGCGTCGTGAATTAATCGAGCCAAAGGGGGGAGGAGGTGGGACAGGCGAGGGTTTCGATGTTGCCAAAACTGGTGATGCGCGTATAGGTTTTGTGGGCTTTCCGTCTGTGGGTAAATCTACACTGCTAAGCAATTTAGCTGGAGTATATTCCGAGGTGGCTGCCTATGAGTTCACCACATTGACAACAGTACCAGGTGTAATCAAGTATAAGGGTGCCAAAATACAGTTGCTAGATTTACCCGGTATTATAGAAGGCGCCAAAGATGGTAAAGGCCGAGGAAAACAAGTTATCGCAGGTAATTATTGCTTTTGCTTTTGTGAACTAATTAATTAATGTAATGAGTGACTTTTCATTTAAATACACAATATGATAACGAATTATTGTTTAATATGTGGTTTAAAATGTATTGTTTTTACTTGCAATCAAAATTCCGTGTTTATCTTTTTCAGTTGCTCGCACGTGTAGTTTGATTTTAATGGTTCTTGATGTTTTGAAACCGCTTCATCACAAGAGTCTTTTGGAGAAGGAGCTGGAAGGATTTGGTATTCGGTTGAATAAAGATCCACCGAATATCGCCTATAAGAAGAAAGACAAAGGTGGTTTAAATCTTCAACCACTTGTAAGTGTCACAACTTTTGTTGCATTTCCTTTTGTTAGAAATTTTATTAGTATACTTATGTGTATATTTTAAACAATATGAACTAATTAAATTGACTAATCGATTCGATTGATACACTTCTTTCAGAGTAACTTTGTGTCCATCTCGTCTTAAAGTATTTAGTCAATATTTCGGGCACCTTTAGCAGATATGTTTAAAGATATCTGTAATCATAGGGTTAACTTATACAGATATATTAATTTGGTTTTTCCTGTATTTACAAAGTTTTTCACACTGAAATGATTCATTCCTAAATATCCAGTTTGGTTGTCATAAAACAAAAAATAAATTAATTTAAAATACAATAAAATATATTTATTACACTATTAGACTGATGGTGTTCTAGCAGCACACATGTTGTTTTTAGCTGCAGCAACACTATTTGAGTTGTTATTTTTTACTTTCTTTTTTCTCTCTCTCAGGTTCCTCAATCTGAGCTTGACCACGACACAGTGAAGACAATTTTGAATGAATACAAGATCCACAACGCAGATATTATTCTGCGATATGACGCTTCTACTGAAGACTTGATTGATATTATTGAGGGAAACAGGGTCTATATTCCCTGCATCTATGTACTCAACAAGATCGATCAAATCACTATTGAGGTATCCATAGAGATTATTATGATGTGTGTCTTTCTGACTTTATTAATTTATAATTATTGTTATTATTTTTTTTGGTTAACTAGGAGTTGGACGTCATCTACAAAATCCCGCATTGTGTGCCGATCTCGGCGCATCACAAGTGGAATTTTGACGACCTCCTTGAGATGCTCTGGGAATATTTGAGTCTGGTGAGGATCTATACAAAACCTAAGGGCCAGCTTCCTGACTATGAGTCCCCGGTCGTCCTTAAGCTGGGGAGACAGACGGTTGAGGACTTTTGCAACAAATTGCACAGAACGATTATTAAAGAGTTCAAATAGTGAGTTTTATCCTCCAAAATCAGTGGTTAATAATTAAATTAAATCTGAAATAATTTTGTCATTATAGTTGTGTTATAACTTTGAATGTTATGTGAGATAAATTATAAATATACGCAATATTTTTTAGCTACATGAGTTTAATTGATTATTTCCAATTTTTTATTTTAATTATCTTAATTAATTTCATCTAAAAATAAATATTTGAAACTATCCGAAAATATAAATGTTATCATTTAAAAACATATTGAAAAAGAAAATGTGACGAGTATTTCATTTATCGTCATTTTAGTATTAATCTTATCTTGAATATCAATAATTGATAATAATAATAATTATATGAATCAATTCTTTTTCAGTGGAATTGTTTGGGGTGCATCTGTTAAACATCAGCCTCAAAAAGTTGGCAAGGAGCATTTTTTGATTGACGAAGATGTTGTGCAAATAGTAAAAAAGTAGGAACCAACCTACACATATAATATATTTAAGTTATTTTTTTATATTTATTTATATATATATATAATTTTATTATTTTTTCTTTCAGAGTGTGATTTGTTTATATGAAAGCCTACGTATCCTCAGATTCTTTCCCCTCGACGCGATTAAAATATTCAGCCCATGTTATTCCAACTTTTACCTCTGGTGCATATTGAACTATGTAATTTATTTCTTTTGAATTATCACTGTTTTATTGTGATTTAAACCAATTTTGTTAATTAAATATTATATGTATTAATGGTTTACTTAGATACATTATGTCTTAATAGTCTTATTATATATATCAGAATTAAATCAAATAATTACAATTTATATTGGAAAAGTGCTAGAAAGATATTTCAATCTTGCTCTGTTCTTTTTTAATGTTACTAAAAATATGGATTCTTTTGTAACTCCTCTCTTGCTTATATAATATATTGCTGAATTAAAAAATTAGGGAAAATTTGTTAGTTAGTGCATTCGTTAAATAGTGAAAACTCTAGATGATATAGTGCTCTAATTGTTGCATTTTACTGTTGAAAAATACACAATTGAATTATTATGTATGATAAATTTTTACGATGCTCAAGTACAATCTAGTCTGGCTAATTCGGACTATTACATATATGGTCACTAGACAAAGAACGGACATTTTCCTTGCATCTTTTCTGAAATAAATATTAACTATAAACCGGACTTTCTTAAACTGTACACCAGACGTATTTTTAGGACCTTTGTGCATTTGTATCATGTATTTACCTAGGTGATTCGGACGCATCGTTTTATTTAATTCTAAAATATTATTAGTTTAATGACGCATTATATCGTACTTAGAAATAATCTATGCGTATATTATAGATATAACATTTATCCGTGTAAAAACAAACACATAATATGTTTTTGAAACTCATCTATGTGTACATACATAACGAGTTGTCCGAAAATGACGTCACGTTTAATAAATCCGTGACGAGGGGTTTTCCTAAATTGTGACTATAAAATCTCTTGGGGTTTTAGAGCACATTTTTGTTTAATATAAGTAATATAAAAATTATTATGTATTGGGGGTGGTTAAAATTTAACATGACGTAATTTTCTGTAAGGGGTTTAGAAATTTGTGACTGGTACGTGCGATGTTGGGGAGGGGGTAAAAATTTGCGTGACGTCATTTTTGGACAGCCACTAATTGAAAAAACTAGTTTTTTTTCATTTTGCATAAACCGAACACTTTTATATTTTATGGGTATCCGTCTAAATCGGAGTATAGATTTTTCTACAATATTGTATATTGTAGAAATAAATTAATGTTTGACATAACGTAATTAAAATAATCGTAGAAATTTGTTTATAAGATCAATGACGGAAGTCTTACATATATGATAAATATGGATCATTAAGATATTAATTATGAATTATAATTGCAAATATACGATGATATACATTATATAAAAAACGATAAAAACTTTTAGTTTGATCGGGACTGTTTAAAAATGACGTCATGCTGATTAGGGGGAAGGGGGTTTGATAAATCCGTGATGGAGGGGTAGAGGGGTTTCCAAAATTGTAACGTCAGAAAATTATTCCTGTGAAAGCCGCATAGAGAATTATAATTCTGTTGTATTATCTTTACTCTATTTGTAAAGAACATTGTTTCGTTTAATTTAATCGAATTTAAAGGTTATGCGGATTCACAAATTATTCTAAATAATGTCTGATTTTCGACAGTTGTATCCAAACCTTTTTAAAGCATACTGCAAATGCCAAAGTGTGTTAATCGCCTTATGGAATGAAAAAATCGACAGAAAATGTTTTACTATAAGTTAGGTCTAAACTAGATGAGCTGAAAATAACAGATTTAAAAAGAAGAGGAACTCTATTGAATTTTTGAGGCGTATGAGGTAGGGGGTAGAACTTTGTAGCTGTCCGTGGTACAAGGGGGGAGGAGGTGAGACATGGTCCTAATTTGCGTGACACCATTTTTGAACAGCCCCTTCATTAATATTCTCATAAAATCTTTGTTTTAATTATACTCTTCTATAATTAAAGCGATTTTATAATTTTAATAATTTTAAGACAAGTATATAAATATATATTCTTGTTACTTATAATTGTAGTAAGAATTTATATTTCTTGGTATAAAAGTTTAGTACAATAGATTTATTACTTATACATGTTTATATACAAAAAATATATTTAAAAACAGAAAATGTTTTATTTTTCAGTTAATTCTTTGTCAATATTCAAGTCTAAATAATGATTATTTAAGATTTATATTAATTAGTTTTAACTCTGATTTAAAGTATTTTCAAAGTTATTTATTCTATAATTTTACTGATTCCCTATTTTAGAAACGGCCATTCTGTATTTCTGCAGTATATTATAGTCAGACATCTGCACTATCTATACAATATAGTTATCTGGATGCATCCCATGTCTACTCTCTACATCAGAAATTTTATTCTTTCTTATTTTTTTATTTAAAATTTCTGTTTCTCTAATAGAGATCTCCCTCTTAAATAATACAAATGGAATGCACACTATTGTAGTCTGAGATCATTCTGGCAGGTCATTCATCACTTATTACTGTATTACAGTATTGCATTTTTTCCATTGCTGCACAATTCCATGCCTCATCTGCATTTTGTCAAAAATATAAAAACCTGTACAGTTGTGGCCAATAATTTTTGTCACAGGTTATAGGTAAAATCAAAAATAAATTAGCCATTTCTTCATAACATTAATATTATCAGAAATTATTAATATTAAAATATTTTTATAATATGAATAGTTCATATCATAGATACCTTGGTTTAATGCTCAGATTTGAGGTAGCTAAAAATTAATTTATATATATATATTGCTATATTATAGTTTAGCACATAATTCCAGGTATTATTTGTTACCAACTATATATACATAAAATGTTTTTATAACTGGAAATTACACTTGTATACCTTTTTAATATGTTCAAATTTACAATAAAAATAAACCTTTCTAATACACTATAAAAATATATCATTTAATTTCTAACTATATATATTATACTTAATATAATTATCTGATTCTATTTTTTTGACTTATTTTATGACTCAGTGCTTTTCAGAGGCACAATTAAAAAAATATATATATTACATTCAGGCCTGTGATTGTTCCTCAAATTTCACTATCTTCCTCAAATTCCTCAAAAATTTCTCAAATTAGGATTTTTGGACAACATTCCTCAAATTTCAGTAAAATGCTTCAAATATTTTTTTTGGCATCTTTAAATGCCTTCTAGAATAAGAACTTGCGTAAATTTTGGCGCTTTGCTCCAATTATAGACTATGCTGACATATGGTTGACATGTTACATATCATTAATAATCATTACTTTAGATAAGTTCTATTTATTATTCATGCTGCTGTTGCAAAAATTGAGAGAAACAAAGCACATGCTGAACGAATGAAGCAACTGAATCAGAGGAAAAAGCACTAACATTCAGAGCTGACTGATTTGGAAAAGAAGGTGTCAATGGTCAAATAAATAAGTTCATTAAACACTGTTTTGCAGGAAGCCAGTGCAAGCCTATTTACAGCTGTTCAGAAGTCGGATGTGGTGGAAATATCAGTTTCCTCTGCAATGATTGAAAGCTCAACTCATATAATGAAAGAACTGCAAAACAAATCTGCTGAAGTGGAACCCAAAATCAAAAGCATTAGCAAGAAACAAAAACTTTAAATGTAAATAATATTAATAATGATTTTGATTACCTTGTTTTGAACTGTACACACATTCTCTGTATCATTATTTTATTTCCATACTTATATTTATATATTTCATACATTTTCTTTTGTTGTTCCTACATGTTTGTTTTACAAATAAAGTGGGTGGAATAGATGGCTACGAGGCCAACAGCATTTAAGAGCACTTTTAGCCTACCTTATTTTTGTATGCACATAAATTAAAAAAAATATTGAGTAAAGTGCAATATTTGAATGGAGGTGGAGGCCATTTTAAGAAAGAAAAAAAATCACATTGCACCAGTATGTTTGGCTTTTATATTGCAACAAAAAAACTACTTTTGGACCCTTAAAATGTGCTTTTCAATTCCTCAGATTTTTGCAAAATATTCTTCAAATTTTTTGAGGGGTCAATCACAGGCCTGATATTTACATACTTTTAATTAATGCAGAGTTTATATATAGATATATTTTATTGTTTTCACTTAATATTTTCCCAGGTAACTGTATGAAAGTTGTAGAAAGGTTGCAGATTTAAATGGTTGCCTACAGGGTTCAAATGGTTTGGGAAGGTTTTGGAAAAATAAAAATACAGGCCCTGGAAAGTTTGTAAAAAAGGGGAAATTATTAAAAAGTCATTATGTAGTTAATGTTTTGCAATAAATAATTCATTTATTATTGTGACTTATTTCATTTCATCAAAGGCTTAGACTCACACTGGATGCTGAGCTGTCATTTAGGTAAGGCTAAGCACAATATTTAGACTGCAGGAAATAAAGACCCTGGCATGCTGAGCTGTCATTAGGTAGGGCTAAGCACAGTATGAGCTCTGCATATTTAAGTGAAAAAATTCAAATAATGTTATTAATATCTAGTTTGTCCAAGCATTCATGATACACACTGACTACCATTAGATGGTTCAGCCTAGCCTAACCCATACTTGACCTGAAATAATTTTTAACCGGTTTCATACATGAAAAGTGCCTTTTGCTGCTTGCAATTGTAGCTGAAAAAAACCAAAATTAATTTGGCTATAATGGCTATAAATGAATTTTTAAGCTATTATATAAAATAAATCAAAATGTATTGTAATAAATATATGTTATATGTACAATATGCAGCGTTGATACAGGTCCTTAAAGGTTCTTAAAGGTCATTAGAAAGTACTTAAAAGGTACTTAAATTTGCTAGGTTGTCCTTAATTGTTTTTATAATAAATATTTTTTTAGACGTTTTAGTGAAAAGAATAATCAATTGTTGTTTCTAATAATATTATAAGCATGGTCCAAGACTAGTATCTGTATGATCATAAACTGTCAGTGTTTTACATTTTTATATAATAAATCTTCTTATTAAAAAAGTGTTCATTTTATTATTAGATAGATATTTTTATCACTAACTTTTTTGGTTCTCATTGTTTTAAAAATTTAAAGGAATTAACCACAAATTTACAACTAATTCGAATTATGTATGACTATGGTATGATGCATGTTTGTTTTGTTGTAATTTTGTTTTAATTTTGGCACTTATTTGATTATCTCTAGAAATGCCTGGACAGTGTTCGTTTCAACTGAATGGCTGAATGACCCCAGATTTATTAATTGGTTGGCACATGTTACCAATAACAAACATGCTTTCCAGTGTAATTTATGCCCCCAAGAAAAACAAGGTGTTTAAAACGGGGGCACAAAGCTTTATTATTAGCCATGGAAGAGAAAAAGAAGGAGGATGAGCTGTCTAAGAAGCCAACAACAGATGAAGTAGCTTAGGAAGAGATGTCTCATCTTAAGACAAAGAAAAGGAGATTACATTTTGAAATTGAACAACTTCAAAAAAGAGATAGACTCTTTATGTGACAATGCACTTGAGTCTAAAGATCCAAAAACAATTTGTTCAATTGAAGGCTTGTAGAGAAGCAATTGTTGAAATCCAAGGATCTT
Organism: Vannuccia rotundouncinata; assembly: GCA_034780395.1. Classification (NCBI taxonomy): domain Eukaryota; kingdom Metazoa; phylum Platyhelminthes; order Proseriata; family Coelogynoporidae; genus Vannuccia; species Vannuccia rotundouncinata. Next base: position 9,787 of record JAUZNC010002341.1, on the reverse strand, counting down.
GAGGAAACTTAGACTTCGATTGCGAAATGAGTTTTCATATTCATACATTATTAACATAAAACATTTATGTACCTTATCTTATGCCTCATGTTATCTCATATTGTATTACTGTAAATAATAAAAAATAGTACATATATATGGTTTTATATGAAATCTAGGTCCTTAACAGTATTCCAAGGTCCTTAAAGGACATAACCTAATTCCTGTATCCTAATTTGTATTATACTATATATAAAAAATTAATGAAACTATTATAATTATATTAATATTAAAAAAAATAATATATACAATTTATCAATCTTTTTTTAAAATGTAATAGTATTACATATATATTTCTAATTAAATTATAATATAATAATAACTTTTAAATGCATTGTTTCAGAAATTGAGAGAGCAGAATTGTTCTGTATGTTGTACGCATTATTTCTCAATGTGTATAATTATATAAGACAGGTGGGAATGAATCATGGGGTGTTATTTATATCAGAAAATTATTTTACCAGTGATTACCCAGTTGAATTGGAACAACTATAATAAAAAAACGAAAATTTCCAACAATATGAATTTAAATTGGGTCGTACCATTAGTAAATAATATATAAACAGTGATACTCAATGATAATTATGTTAACATTGATAAAAACCTTTGTATACAAAAATACAATTTAGTATTATAATCATCTTTATAAATTTGGAATAAAAACTAATATCACTTAAAATGTATTACTGTAACTTTATTCACTTAGGAAAAATATATGAAATGATTGTGATACACTTTCCTTGAATTATTGACTATGTAAAACCAAGAAACAACGAATAAAAAATGAAATACTAAATATATATATTTTTCTTCACATTTAAAATGAAGAAAAGCAATTTTCAATGGCACATTTTGCATTTATATATATTATTCCAGTAGTTACTTCAAATTTCCGATTTACTAATGCTTACTATTGATTAACATATTTCAGTAGCTTGTATCAACTATGGATGAAGCCCAGCAGCATGCTAAGATATTCGTTGAACATGGTCAGCCAATCAGCTTCTACATGCGTCCCTGTGCTCAACGGCGTCAGTTACGTCCTCTCATAGTAGAAAGAGGAGGAGATATGGGTGTTAAAGAGGGGCCCACTTCGATCCTGCTAACAGAAGCAGGAACCAAGGTGGAAAGATATGGATACATCAACTCAATATACATTTATGATTGTGTGGATGCAGGAAGGTTACTCCCATTTAAAAAGTATCAGGTATTCAGATTTCACACTATAACTATAATGTTTGATTCATTACATATTAGAGGATTGTACATTATTAATTTTTATAACAGGAAAGTGATGCGATAGCTTTTCAAAGATTACTATTCTCATTATTAGTTTTGAACTTTAATAATTTATTCATTAAATGCTATATAGCGTAATTTACTATTAAATACATTTTAAAATTTTACAAAAAGCTATATTTTATTCTTCAGATACAACCCAACGTACTTGTTGTGGATCCCCCTGAGACTCACAAAAAGGACTCCACAGCACCAAATAATGAATATATAGCAAAAGAAAATGTATATAAAATCTCAGTTATCAGAAACCTTATTTTAATATTCTCGATTCTTGTTGGCTGATGAACTCTCTATCTCTAGTCGAGTTGCTAGATCAACTATCATTTTATTTTTTAGTGAATGGGTTTTGTTCTAAAACATATAGTCAGATATTATTAGACACATTTATCGAGCTATTTCTATATTTTTGAATAATCTTAGCATGGGTTTCATCACTTTCTCTTTATATAGTACATTATTTTATTTCTGTTTTTATAAGTCTAGCCACCCGTGTTCAAATGTTATTATTTTAAAAAAAGCTTTATTTTATTGTTTAGGAACAACCCAACGTACTAGTTGAGAATCGCCCTAAGACTCGCAAACAGGTCTCTACAGCCCCAGCACTAAAAAATGAATATATAGCAAAAGGACGCTCGCCTTTCACCATTAAAGATGATGTTGCAATTCTTAAATACATAATTGATAAGAAACAGTACACGTAAGTTTTTACTTTTAAAATTTATTTTCAATCTATATTGAAACTTTGACCTCATCGAATAATTTTCGAATAATATTTTAATTACTCTATTTGTTAAGATGATTCGCATTGATGTTTTACACAGCTAATTAAATTGGTCATGTGAAATCGTCAGTGCTTTGTTTTTAAAAAATATTTTTTTAAATAAGAATTATTCATTTTTATCTCTTTTGTCATTAATAAGGAATATGTTCCTGACAAATCTGTATAAGAATATGGTCAAAGATAAACTGCTCCCCAGAACTTGGCAGGCGTTGCGTGAACGTTTCCGTCGTCAGATAGTTACGAATCTGGAATCTTATAACGCGTGCAATTTACCTGAAAAGGGACTTCTGAAGGTGGCTCATTATTGTAAACACAGAACACCACTGCGCAGTACTGCCATGTTTGAAAGGTGACTAGCTTCCTGTAAAGGAATACTATTGCTGGTTTTGTGTACACTTAGTTTAACACTGCTTGGTTTAATGTATATAATTATATTTATTTTGATAGTTCATTTACAACAAAAAGTACGGTGAAGAATATACGGAAGGGTTCTTTGGAAATAAAGTGGAACGACGGTAAGAAATCGAACAACAAATCACAGAAGAGAAAGACCAGGTCATCGGTTGCGGAGGCTATCAATGGGAACAGAAGGAGTTCCTCTCCCTCATTTTCGGAGGACTCTGATGATAACACCAAGAAGAAAGACAAAGTTTCTCGCCCAAATATCAGACAATTATGGGACATCAGAAACCATAAGGACACCTATTTGTCCCTCTCCCCATATTCTAGTTCATCTGAGTCTTCAAGAAGTTCATCACCCTCGTTATTAGCCAAATCGAAACCGATTTCTAAGAACGGGACTAAAAAACAGTTGCCTTGTGAGTTAACTTTTACTTATTTTTGGCATGTCTGAATACCTAAAAGTATTTCCCCTGATCTGTGTAAAGAATTTGAATCAAATTTTATTCAGAATTATATTCATCACTATTAGAATTTCAAACGACTGTATATCTATATTAATTTGAACCATTTCAATTCAGCGCCCGGAAGTTTTCAACAAAGATAAAAGCTGAATGTGTCAGATATCTATGCGTAGTTTATGGAAATACTTTTGTGCTGACATACACAATTAAAATTATTATAAATTGTAATAGATATTATTTGAAGGTTTTGTTATGTTTATACTGTATCTTCTGTTATTATAATTTTGAATTCATGCACCAATTTCCTAGTTCTTTACTTTAAAAATTTACTTTATTAATATTACTGCGTTTTAAATCTTTTGTACAAATACTTAACCACATGTATTTGACTATATATGGATTACATTTTTTCTAAATCTGCACAATTATCTTTATCTTTTTAGCGTGTAGCAATTCTGTTGACAAAGAAGTAAGCTGCGTTGTGACTAAACTGCCTTCTTCGATGATACCACGTAAAAACTGTAGTCTCCCTTTGTCAAAAGCAACAAAAAAAACAGTCATGTATGCTAAGCAGAAAACTCGAAAAGGGTACAGCCTCGATGCTAGTCGCATCAGAGAAACTCGATCAGCCTCATCAATCCGCACAAAGAATCTTCGTAGGAGTGCTCCGGCTGATCCTGACGTTACGAGTCCACTAAAACAGATAAACTCTTCGAGAAGAACGATTACTGAATATAATTTTGATTATACGTCAACTAAAGCGCCCACCGGAGACAATCCCTCTTCGGAAGTGGTTTCAAATAGCGAAGAGGAAGATGTCCCCACCGAAGATGAGATTCTATTTCGAAGAATTCTTCTGTCACAAATAAATATCCCAACGAAAATGCCTTCTCCTGCAATGTCCCCTGGTCGAAAGAATTCAAGTTGTGTTTCTCAAGAAGGCGTTTCAGAAAAAAGGCATCTACGTTCCGGAAGGGTATCAAAAACAGCAGTTCTTAGTGTTCATTCAAATGGATCAAGTTCCAAAATGAACGACGCAGTTGAAAGCAGAATTAATCAATCTGCGAGAGTTGCTTCTCCTAAGAACCATTCGAGGAAAGAAAATATTGATGTTGATGCTAATTCGGGGGAGTGTGACCTATCTAGCTTTACTCGACTTTGGCAACTACCGCAGGGTGGTGATTCACCGAATAGTTGCCGTGGTAAGTATAAACGATACATTGTCTTATTGTGGTCTACAAATTAATAAATCTTTTTTCTGAATAAATTTTTGAATAGCTTTTTTCTGTACCCCTTACGATAGAATTCCTCTTTATTTAAAGTTGCATCATCTCTCTCTCTCTTGTTCAGAGGACGAAACCAACTTCGACAATGAGCGTGACATTGCTCAATCTTTGGCCCAAGAATTCAACTGTCCAATGAGTCAGATCAACCATCTGATCTACGTGACCAGTGCAAACCTAGTTAACATTAGACATTTTCTCGACACAGGAACACGTATTAATCCTCGCATCCCCTTCTGGACCGCAGAAGACACACGTATTCTTAGCCGTCCCAACAGGTCTGAGCAAGATTACCTTTATCTTTGCAACAAGTACACTAACATCGAGGTTGTTCGGAGAATCATTTTCCTTTCCGATCGAGATATTTCGCAGTTTGACCGCGAGATCAGTTCACTAGAAACCTGAAAATTATTGTTTGAATAAGAATATTTGATTGCTTATTTTTGTTTCCATATAGATTGCTTTCATTTGTTTTTTGTTGTTGTAAATACACACAAAATTGATAGAGTTTTAGTTAAAATTTCTATGGAATTCAGATTTATGTATTAAACAATAAATTGGATCAATGTGTATATGATTATTTACATGTAACGTTTTAGTTTTTATATGTTTTTATTAAGTGAAATATAATTTTACTTTTTTGAAGAAAATTTCTTTGGGAAAAGTATTATATTGTTATACATTTTTATTTTATTACTCTTAAGTAGTATATAACTTTGGGCTTTGATTTATATTTGAATTATAATATCTATTTACTATTGATTCTTAGAATAATTTATGTATCTGTTATTACCTTACATTCCGTTGAGTCTAGTTTTCATTCAATTGTAATTTATCACTAAATTTGCTGTTACTAAAGTAAATAATCACAAAGAATGCTATTAATAGTATTATTATTATTATGATGATTCTTGTAATGTATTCAGTATTGTTTAATTTATTAGCTTATGCTGCTATACTTGTGTTATTTGATTAAGAAACTGTTCATATTCATAAACAAATAAAAAGCATTTAATTATATTTTTTCCTTCTTGCTCTGAATATATTTAGATGCATACAGTCTTGTTTTATTTATTTTATTAACGTGTTGCTCACATATTATATTTCCTTTCGTACGATAATTTAGTTGTCTTCCAAATTTATTTTTAATTCTTTTAATTTTCCGAACAAATACGGCTGATATTATATTGAAGTTTTTATGATTTAAATGTTTTATTTATTTTGTGACAAGTTAAAAAATTGTTCATTGTTTTGGCAGGAGTAAAAATGATAATATAAATAAAACTAATCACAATAATTTTAATTACAAGCTGAATGCCCGAAATTTTTTTTTACAGTATTTGTTAAAACGATATTTAACTAATTTTATTTATTTATCCGACAGGTGGGCCTCTTATAATAGTTTGACTATGCCACAGCCAATTGCGGATAATACATCGGTTCTAGCCCCCCCGGAACCCTGGAGCATTCGGGAGCAGTTGGCTCTTTGTTCGGCGGTGCTCCAGTGTGGAGATCAGAACTGGGGCGCTATTAGCCGCCTGGTTCGCTTCTTTGCGGATCCAGGACGCCTTGAAGATTGGTGCCTTCCAAAGGTTATTTTTTATTTATCGATATCTTTGTTTTATAACTTTTTCGATACATTAGGGTCGCTAAATTTTTGACTAGAACAACGAAAGAGTACGAGATGGGCTCGAACCGGGTGTTAAACAACATCTGGCCTCGATATTGCAAACAAGCGTCTTAATTAATTCAAATGTTGGGGATTAATGATACTATTTATGAAAATGAAATCTTATTTTTATTTTATGTCCTTTAGAAAAGGTAATTTTATTCTCTGAAAACCCTTTTTAGCAAAGGTGCTAATTACTCTTTTTCAATTTTTAATTTTAGATCGCCATATTTTCATTATACAATATTATATTATATCGAATTTATTTTTGAGTGTTATCATAAAATTATTTTCGTTCATGAAATTTTGTTTTTTGTTTTTAAGTGATAAGTATATTGACTTCATAATTCTTGTGTTTCTAAATAATAATAACAACACTCAAATAAAAAACAACCTGTTTTTAGGATGAAATTAGATTTAACTTTATCTTAATGACATATTTCAGAACTGTGCCAAACAGTATGCAGCGCTATTAGACTCCACGGATGCAACGTGAGTGATTTGCGTATTTTTGTTGATACCTATAATGTTTTTTGCTTTGTCTATTTAATTGAAACGCGTATAAAAATAGTCACTAACACACAATGACAACATTTTGAATGTTAACAATATTGTTATTTTTAAAATTATTAAATAAAATAATACAAAATATATTACATTTGATATAAATTCAAAACGTTATTTATCTGGATGATAAAAAAATAAGTGTTTTGACATGAGAGAAATTTCGACATTTTAATGGATTATTTAATGATATAGGATAACTTACGTACAAAATATAATTGAAATTGTAAAATAAACACTTTTTGAATATAATTTTTATATAATTCTTTTAAATATATAATTGAAATATAATTGAAACCTTTCACTATTGTCTATTGAGTTGTACCTACGCATTGACTTATTTTAAGGATTTTTATTAAATTCATGGAATGAATGACTGAGCTAAGACTACCTACTGCATTTACCCATACTTAGCATATTAATTTCTATTAATAACAAATAGTTTTGTCTAATAAAATTAACAAATTATTTAAATTGTATACAATTCACGTTTAGGAAGGTTAATTTCCCTTAAAGATGTTTAATTGTTAAATGTGATTGACACACTCATAGTTTCATTGATTCCAACTATTGTCATAGAAAGTTTTTTTTATACAAATATTGTATTTATTTCACTTTATTTGCAGTTTTATTTCAGTACACTATTTCAATTTACGACCGCAAAAGTCTTTTGATTATTCTAGTTATGGTTAATGTGTTGTTTATTTCTATCATAAATTATTATTAATGTTAATTATTCTGTTTTAATCCTAATGAAACGAAAATGAAATATCTTTAACGAAATGAAGGCTTTTTTATCCTCACAAATGTTGTTGACAATCGTAAAGTGTGTTTTGAAGAAATAATTTTAACGGATAAGTCCACTTTTTCGTGTTTTTCTTCTTTCAAATGTTAGAATAAAAAAAACATTTTATCCCACAAACAAACTATTTCTTGCCTTGCTAATTAATAATTTATTAATCATTATAAATTTATAATTAAATTATAGAAAATAAATCTAAACAATAATGCAAAATTTAGACTTCCATTATTTTTTTGTAAAATATGATTCATTCAACTTTCTTGCACTTCATTGTAGGCATAAATAATTGTCTTCAATACATATTCAATACAAATAAATTGTAATATGTTAATTGATGTGCAAAGAATTATATTGGATCTCGTTTAAAAAAAATTATTCAAAATTAGAATAATTTTGTAATAAGTATATTTTTAATTTTTTTGTATTGATTTATATAGAACATTTATTTTATCATATTCAACAACAATTCTTTTATTTAAATGATTTTCCCAGATTCTGTTATGTAATAATCTGTGTGAAATCGAATAAGAAATCTATTCAAAGGGTTAATATTTAAATGTAGTAGGCGGAAATTAAATTATTTTCAGTCCACGTAAACGAAAGAATTATTTATATGACATATTCCCTAACAATGAATCAAAACTTACATTTTCTAGAAAGGAAATTCTTTTCCTTGATTCGAAAAGGTAATTAATTGTATATCGCTTCCGTTGGGAATATATTAATTCCGTTAACCTATTTTTATATTTCCAAATCCATTATTTAAAGTTGTATATTTGTACAAGGGTATTGATTACCTAAGTAAGCCAAATTATTTTATTCAGTGATTATAACAGATAATTATACCTAGTTGTGATGTTTTCCGTCTGTCTGGTCTATCAGACGTCGCCGCAGTGAAGTGTCCAGCTTCGGTATCTCCTGGGGAGAACTTCTTGTCAAGCGACTTACCGTGGAGCGTGTCGAACAACTGCAAGAAGAAATCAGAGCGGATGAAGTCGAGTTTAAGTTAGTTGGATGAATTTAATCCAGCTTTATTAGTTATCAATAATATTGTCCAAGTTCTTCTTCACAATAAACTGAACGTTTTATAAAAAAATTTCGCTTGATGGATTTATATCTTATTTGATGTTATTTAAAGGAGATGTTCTCTTAGAAATCGCTAGATATTTCATATTTTGTCTGTATTATTCTATAATTAAGGTCAAGAAAAGTGGGGATACACCAATGCTGTTATTTTATAAACAAAGTAGTAGTTTCAGGTCAAACTGATTTATTTATTTTACGTAAGTGAGAAGTCATTTAATTTATAATAATACTAATATCCCATGAATATCTTACAACCATTTTAATTGTTTAATGTCAACTTTCATAATTTAATTTTTTTTTCAATTGTCCATCGACTCGAAAATAAAATTTTTATCCAAATAATTTGTTATTGTTATAATACATGCGACCAGTATATGCCAAAAATCAAACTTATTTAACATATTAGGAAATCTATTCTTTCATATTTTTATATGTAATTGTGATTATAAATAATATTATGATATACAAATTATTTTTAAAATGATTTTGATCAGAATGATAACAAGTTTTATAATTGACTTTTAAAATGTGGGAAAGCGTGGGTGAAAAACCTTTTTTGAGATTTAATAATCCTCTTATGATATACATATAAATAAACAACTGCGAACAAATATTTTTAATCAGATACTTGTTGCTGATAATATGTTTTTAATTAGTCAATCAATAATCAGTTTCATTTATATAAACACTTGATTCCTAATTAGGCCTCATCAGTTGTTTTTTGATAGCAATCATTTTACAATCAACCTTTAGAAAGACAAACTGCATTATTTATTTTGCCTATACAATTCATATTTTCTTTAACAAATTATATTTCAATTTGAGATAAAATGTCACATTTATAAAAAAAAGTACTGCCTAATAAAATAATAACAAATTGAGTTCATTTTCATAAAATTAATTCGAATGGGATCGGCAGTGTAAAATAATTCACTAGCTTGAAAGTCAAACGTGTAAAATCACAATTCAATTACCCAATTTCAGAATTACCCAATGCGTTACGTATAACTGGAATTTTTCCTTTATTGTTAACCCTTTTTATTTTATTTTATTATCAGACGCATAAAATCACAAATTGGAGAGATCGAATCGGGCAAACTTGATCACAAACTGGACGATCTATGGTCACATATTAAATCGTGAGTATATTATAGTAATCATAATAATATTCGTCATGTACCGTAGTACATGTATCTTATTTGGTTTTAAATATCCTTTTGGTTGTGCTAGTTAAAATTTAAATACACAGCAACACTATCTCATTCCAATTCACTGATATACTTAGACCCGCAGCCCAGGAGGGTTTTTCACGGGAAGCTAAAAAAAGCAGGGACCTATATAAAATGTTAGATACTATGAAGGAGACTTATAAAGTGGACGTCTGCCGAAGTTGGGTTGGTG
>JAUZNC010002330.1:27763-39242 GCA_034780395.1 Vannuccia rotundouncinata | reverse complement strand
GAAGCCAGATAGGTCACGTGAATCTCTCGACCAATCAGAAGACGAATTGGTTGAAATACACTCCTCTCCTACTACTCATGTTGCCATTTTTATATCCGTTTGATGTTATGAGTAAAAACCATTTCATTTTAGAATAAAATATGTTAATTTTAATATCAAGTAAATTAATTTTTATGTAATCTATTTGCATGACAATTGAAATGAAAGAAAGAAAGGACAACGTTATTCCGGCTAAAAATTCAGAATAACATAATTAAAAAATCAATCGACTTTGAATTATTTTTTATAGTTTATTAATAGACTTTATTCTTGATAAAATAGGGCTCCATTAATAATCGAAAATTTTTAAATCGAATAAGAGGGCTTTATAAAGGCATCCAAATTTGTAGTTTTAAACAAATAATATATTGTTTAAAATAACGTCATACGATCATAACATATCTTTATGTTTTTGGTAAAAAAAACATTTTTTTACTTTGCGAAACAACGATAAAATGGATAAGAAATTAACCAAGTTTTATGATCGTAAGTTTTCAACTGACTGGGTAAATATTTTCTCTTTTTCCGTTTTCTTATACTTAGAATTCTAGATAAATATCTATATGCTTAAAAAGTGGATCAATGAAGGTTTTACACTCACGCCATTCATTCCTCTAGATACTTGTCCAATCATGGAAACAAAAGACGAGGGGTACAATAAAAATGATTGTAAATATGTCTATAGGAACATTGGACGGCTAGCTTATTCAAATGAGGCGTTTTCTTGATTGGTTTTGGGTGTGTAAACATACTGCATCCATTATTGCGTGCTGCAATAAAGATTCTGCTGATGGTGAATATTATTTGAGAAAGACATTATCGAGTCGCATATAGGAAGTGTAAACATAAGCTGTTGGTCGGTCAAATTAACGACTATAATGTAATTTGATACATTTAAAAAAGCAAAAACTCCCCATAAACAAATATTATACTCTTTGGATAAAAAACGGGTTTTGATGGAAAATATTAATTATCTTTATATTAGCGACCCTATCAAATATATTTTAATTTTTATCTGCTTATATTATACCATCTATTTTACGGATAAAAAGGTTTGACTTAATTTATAATTAAGTTAATTCAGATTACCTCGAGGACTACGTGAATACCAGAAGGCCAATTATTTTCCGCACTAAAATGATTTACACAATATAAAAAACATGTATTGGGAAATTTTTAAACTTCATATACCTACCTAGATTATAAAATATTTTAGTTCACATATATGTTTATTAAATTGTATTACACAGTACTTCATATATGTAAACATCTTTTAGCCAAATATATACTAAATCGTTCCTGTTTTTAATAACACATACTAAAGTTATCGAAGAGTATAACTAATAATTACATAGGTATTTATTAATTCCTGAAATGGATCTATATTTATTAATGGGTTAAAAATTTACTAGTGAATTTTTTTTTGGTGTTGTCTAAATCATTTTTATTGTGGAAAAATAATCGGCCTCTTAAAATAATCGGCTAAATAAACACTGTAAGCGTACTCACGTTTTCTTCCGTTTTACCAATTTCAGTTTAACGTTTTTACCGTATAAGTCATTATAACTGAAAATATTCGAAATTTACATAGGATGAAGTTTTATAGGGAAGTTTTGTAAACAGGGGAACCCTGCTATGAATTTCGACTCAGAGCCAATTTTATGAAATCAATGTATAATTATAATCAATTTTAGTCATTTTCTTAACCCCACTGGCCTGGCTATCAAGGTATTTTCTATCCTATATGACTACCAAGGGTGATTGCCAGAATCACCAAATATGTAGTAAACTTATTAGAACATTATATTATTTATATAATATCATATAATATAATATTCATATGTATTACAAATCAACACTGAAATATTTAATTCCTTTAAACTGTCTAATGAAAATACAAAATGAAAAATTTAATTAAAAATATAGCTAAAAACTATCAAAAATATATCTATAACAAGTTTATAACAATTTTTACATGTAACAGCTGTAGTTAGATACAATTAGTTAACTGTTTGACAGCTGTGAAGCGAGCGAACGTGAGACCAAATATAGTCTAAATTGAGTGAATTACAGGAATGAGAAAATTCCCCAAATTGTGAAGAATTATTACGATATTTTTAAGTTTCTTAATAAGAAACAATTGTTTGAAATAAGAAAATTTTAATGCCGATGTTCAATGTACAATTTATTGTAAAAACACAGAATTTGGAATGCATTTTTAATTTTTTCTAACAATTAAATTTTTGGAAGAATATTGAATTGAATGAGTAGACGCATTAAATTTTCATCATCATTTTATCGTTTTAATTTTTGCAAAAAAAATGTTGTGGAAATTTCTCGACAATTAAAAACTATATTCTAAGTTATTAAACGTTGCTAAAATTTTTAAACCTCCCTGTATTAAATAATATAAAGAAATTTTCCATATTTTTAAAACATATAGGTCCGAATTTGAGAAAAAAATTACTTGCAACATTTTATCCTTAAAGGGGCCAACAATAAATAACTTTTGTCTTTTTAAGCGTACTTTGGAGAAGGGGATTTCCGAAAATCCGTTTACAAAAAGTCGTTACTTTTGTTTTAACAATTTTATTAAAAAGAAATATTATAAGTTGGGATAGAGAACTTTTTTACTGTCACAAAAGTATTTTATGCTTTACGTTTTTTGGCCGCTAATAAGAGGGGGGGGGGGGAAAGTCTTAATGGCAAAATTCCGCTAAGAAAGATAATAGTTATTATTTATCAATGGCAACTAAGATATTATACAAATATAGGTAATGCAGCTGTAGTTCCCATATTTAGTTATTTAGGTAATAGATAATTATAGATTCGGAATTTACAAGCATTTACTATAGCGTTTAATACCTATACTTATAATCATAACTGTGTACAGTATAGTAAAATACGAAAAATGAATTATACGAAACAATATATCGAAAATTGTCTTCAAAATAAGAAATTCAATAGGTATAATTATGGGGTATAGGAAAATAGGTATTTGATGAGATAATAACAAATAGAAATCTAGTATTTTGCAGATATTATATACTATTTACAATGATTTAAAGTTTCAACAATATTTTAAACACAACGATGGCACACGTTTAGCATTATTTTAACACACGTTTCCCTAAATATATATAGGACATGAACAATCCGATTGTATTATAGGTATTGCAATTACGTTTTAAGCACTATAAACGATAAGCGTAATGGAACTGTCCACAGATTTAAGATGAGCTTAGTCGGTCATATTGTCTGTAGAATATTTGGTTTATATTAAAAAAATTATAATGAAATAATAAACTGGTGATCCTCAAAAAAATGCATTTTTTTACTAAATTTGTAATAAATTTTTTAAAAAATAAAATAGAATAGAATAAAAATGATAATACGAATAAAAATGTTATTTGACATACAAAATCACAGATAAGCACCATCATTGTCAATTACTGCATTGCAGAGTCTTCAGCCGCTCCAGGTCAGGTGCCCTTGGAACAGGCGAATTGTTCTTTACGAAGAATTCATCCAGAAATGTGTGATACTTTTTGCATTTCTTACATCGGGAATATGTATCGGTCACATACATTTCAATCTGGAGAATATACTGGTTGTTGTAGAAATTCTACGTTCTTTGATTCAATAAATTTGGTCCGAGACCTTGGCTTGTGGCTTTTAGCATTGTGAGCAATGGTGTCTGTCAACTTCCAAGACTTGTACCACTATAAAATAATGGCAAAGAATGAAACAATTGATTATGATTGCCGTATACATACAGTTTCTGAAAGATGATTCAAGAAACTTTACATATTAAGGATTTTAGAATTCAGGACAGAGCAGTCAGTTATGAAACGGCGGTATTTGATATTGTTTGACAGCTATAGTGCCAAGTGTCACAAGTCAAGACCTATGACCAAACATGTTGAATCAAAGAACGTAGCCTTTTTAAAGCAACCAGTTTATTCTCTAGATTGAAATGTATGTGACCGATTTATATTCCCAAGTTAGAAATACTTAGGTAAAACACAAAATTCTTAAATACACAAAGTATCACACGTTTCTGGATAAATTATTCGAAAAATATTCGCCTGTTCCAAGGGCACATGAGCTGGAATGCTGTAGATACCCTGCAATGCAGTAATTGACAATGAGGGTGCTTATCTCAAATTTTGTATGTCTAATAACATTTATATTCGTATTATCATTTGTATAATGTTTGATGTTTTAAATAAAATATTATAAATGTCAAAAATATTATAAATGTTAAATAAAATATTATAAATGACAATATTATTCGAAAAATGTAATTCTTTCTGAAAAGTTTATTTATATCTTTAAATTAAATAACATACTGAATTAAAACTTTTAATGTTCATAATTCATTTGTAACTGTACTTTTAAGTACACTTAAACATTCATATTTCCTCTCCAAACGTCTAATTAAATATATTCAATTATTAAAAATTGGCATATGTATTGGGTTTTTCCCCGAACTTATACCTAGTGTTGATTTACCCCTCTAACGATTGACAAAGGATAAACTCAATCTGTCCTTTTTTTACTAAAATTAGCAGAAATAGCAGTATACATGCAGTCTAAAAATAATCTATGCTCTAAATAAAAATCTATAAAATATTTTACTTCATCATGAGTAAATAAATGAATTTTGAAATATCCTCCTAGTTATATTCGACTAGGTAAATTACTGAAATTTTTCTTCGCGATATTTCCTTTTAAAATGTCAATAAAATACATATTTATGGAGTTGAATTCAATAGGTGAGATATTATACTCTTACGTTTTTTCAGCTATATAGTAACAATAAAGGAAAGGGTAGGGGGCCTTAATTTATTGTTACTCCTATATAGCTGCCAGCTTATCTTCTTAGAAGTCGACAAGTGAATATGTGAGCACTCAAATTGTCCTGTCACCAAAAGCAAAAGTACTCTTCACTTCACGTTAATTTATCACGGATGTCTAAATCGTCCGAGAATGCCGAAAGTTAGTCATTATATTTAAACGGAGTTGCACAAAAAATTGTCGCTCAACTTCGTGAAAATAAGTTGAGATTAACTAATTAGCTGCAGGTATTATGTTTGTGCGATTGTGCATGTGTGAGATATGCATATTGAGGTTCCTCTCCCGAAAGAATTTGACTTCTAACTCTTAAGTAGTCAGGAGTTGTCTGATGCAAGTCCACAAATAGGTAAACATAGGAATTATCACTAATAATTAATATCCTTAAAGACTGTAGTCAGAAATTTGGAATTCCTAGGAAACGTTTGAATGCTAGTAGGTACACTCACTCAAAATTGAATGATAGTCAATACATTAATTGTATATTGAGTGATAGTCATTTAATTTGTCCAACTATCACTCTTTTATGAATGTTTGTAAATCGAATCGTTCAACTTATAGTGATTGTAAACATTTTAGAGTGATATCTCCATTTTAATAGTGATATCATGCATGAACCTCTTGGTCCGCCATAAACTTGTTATCCATCGCTTGGATTTTAAAACATTACCAAGTATTGGGCATTGAGAGACCGAGTCCGTGTCTAACTTACTTTTGAAAAATATTCTGGCTGATTGTAATTGTAAAGTTAGGGAAGTGCTAATATGCTAATGAAAATTTTGAATTCTACATATTTTGCAATTTAGTAAATATTGTCATTAAAATTACAGAAAACCTTTACCGTCTTTGTAAAAATCGAAGTATTGTCATAAATAAATAAGTGTCCATCAGTCATCAATAAGTATATTTAATAAAGTTTATAATAATATAACTGAATGCTCCATATGCTATATAGTAAATATAGTCATTAAA
The DNA here is from genome assembly GCA_034780395.1 of Vannuccia rotundouncinata. Taxonomy (NCBI): domain Eukaryota; kingdom Metazoa; phylum Platyhelminthes; order Proseriata; family Coelogynoporidae; genus Vannuccia; species Vannuccia rotundouncinata. The sequence goes on along the minus strand of JAUZNC010002330.1, from coordinate 33,374 downwards.
ACTACTGAAATCTCTTACTGTGATGGGAAAATCAGAGTATTTATAAAAATCAATTTGTGTCAATCAGGTATCAATAAGTACATTTCATCAAGTTTTAAAAAAAAATTAAATGCTCCTCATTCATTCAATATCGAATTATGCAAAGAGCATTTAGGTAAGCCCTATGGGAAAATTTACATGCATGGGGGGAATCAATTTCTTATGTAGAAGTCAAATTTAATTTTTATTTTGGCTGGGGAGGTTGGGGAGGGGGTGTGTGTCAAATTTTAAATTTTAAGTGGGAGGGGGGGGTGATGATTCACTATCCCATACTTCTCCTTTGTTTTTTTGTTGTGTCTATACAAACGTCATCTTAGGAAAACTTTAACTCTGCATTTTTTATTATTTTGTGATGGTAAGGATACTGACAATGTAGAGACAAGGTAATCTTTTCGTATGTAAATGTACAGAATTTTCAAGTCTAAATGATAAATGAAGTAAGTTTGAAACAATTCGATTTACAATAACAGTTATATTTTCTTTCGATGAATATATGTAAAAACCTGTTCATTGAAAAATTAGATATGTTGGATAATTTACTTCATTACAATAATATCTAATATGTAAAGTAACAAAGAATTATTATTTTAAGGTCACAAAAATATTATTTAAAATTACAATATTTCAATTTATACTTCGAATCTACCGTTTTGAGTGAATTCTAAGAAAATGATTTTGACCTCCGCAGGCATTTCGATATGGATTATGTAACGACAATGTTTATTTACAACAGTGTGATAATATTTTTTTATTAACAGGAAATTTTTATTTAAAAATTGTTTTGGGATAATTTTTCGTTGAGTTATAAATTTAACAAAAAATAAATTTGTATTTATTTTCTATTGTATAGACAAATAGAAAGCGTTAGATTTTTTGTAAAATCTGTTTAAACCAATGTAAGATTGCTTTTTATGTACAAAATATTTCATAACCAAATATACGTCTCCAATACTCTTTTATCTATCATGAAAATATGTACAACTGAAAAAAATATAACATTTAAAAATAAATGTTTATTTTTTAAATATTAGATAGTGACATTTTCGACATTTTCAAACATTTTTACTCTATAACCACAATCATTTCCTATATATATCCAACTATAAATATTTATAATCGAAGATTATGCAATGTAAAGCGATTAATAAATTGTCTTTGCAAAAGTAAAAGTAGAAAAATGTATAATTAAAAGTAGATTGTAAAAGTTGTTTCAATATGCAAAATGTAGGAGTACTTTGGATAAAAACAATTCAGATACAATAAAATCATGCAACAAAACTATATTTCAACATTTTAAAAATAGCTTTATAATTACTTTTAAAAAAATATATATATTTGATTAAATTTATAACATTTTTAGAATATTTAATAAAAAGGAAATTTGGTATATTAATCCAACATTTCATTTCTAATAAGTGTATACATGTCACATGATTGGTTCATTTCGTTTTTTAATTTGATTGGATAAGCTATTCCATAAGGTAATGAAGCGAAATACATAGTACTACCGGGATCATTATTCTAACTAACAGCGACCAAAATGTCAGTAACATTCACAACAGCCATACCGGTGTCCTACAATATTGTAGAATCTGGTTTTTCTAATGAACTAAATACCACAAGTTTAATTGGGGGACCGTCTCGCATTGCTACACTAACGGCTGCCTCCATAATGACATGCTTTTTAACGGTTGGCATCACAGGAGTTCTCTGGTTGCTAATCGTGTTGTTATCCAAGCAGGACATTCGACGAAACACAATCAACATTTTCATAATTAGTCTTTGTTTCAATGATTTTATTAACTTGTCTTTCAATCAACCGATGATTGTGTTGAGCTATGCTAACCATGATTGGATTCTTGGCAACTTCATCTGTTGCCTGGTGCCTGAACTTAACATGGTCCTCAATGCTGTTTCTCTCTGGCATCACGCTCTGATATCGGTCCATCGTTACTTCGTAGTTGTACACAACAACTGTTATACCCGAATGAACAAGTCTCTCTACATATCCATCGTGATAATTGGAACTCGCCTACTCCCGCTGGTTCTTAGCCTTACTCTGCTTACATACACCTATTCCAAAGGATTCTACATAGCCGTCTACTCCCCACGACTGTTGCGGTGTGTATACGACACAAGACACGGCGGTGGTTTGCGTGTTCTGGTCGTGGTTGTGGGAACTCTCCTTTTGCCTTGCACTGTTGTAGCTCTCTGTTTTAGCCTGATATTTTGTCACGTCCACACAATCGGTCGAAGAACTTCCATTTCAGAGCGAACCTTGCTTTCTCGTGAAATTCAAATCACTAAGATGTTCGGAATCGTTTTCTTCATGTTCATGCTCGGATATCTTCCCTATGGATTTGTTCGAATGGCGGACAAAGGACGCACAATGAATGCGGACGTATACGTCATGGTTACAGTACTTTACGCTGCAGCGTCCTGCTTTAATCCCGTTATTTTTGGGGTCATGAATAGGGACCTCCGTCGAGTTGCATTGGAAATTGTCGGATTCAAAAGACTTGCCGATACCAGACGACGTAGAACATCGGAACTGACGTGTTATCCGTTACGTTCTTTTCCAAACCAGGGAGTTAGTGTCAATATAGACAATAATCAAGAGTTAGTCGTTATTGAAGACGATGATTAGGGACAGTTACAATGCATTTCTTTCTGCATTTAGCCGTATAAATTTAACTTATGAATAAATAATTTTCTTATATTATTGTAATATTATCAGAATAATTATTTGTGCCATTGTATTGTAAATATTTTTATAGTACTGGAATATAGTATGATAGTGAAACAGTACAATTATTTCTAAACATTTTTATAAATTTTCATTTGAAAACTATAATTATGCATACGATTGTGCTTATATTGCAATACAGTAATAACAAAAAACTACACTAAATTTAAACAATAAATACTTACTGTAAATTTATTTCATTTCAAGAATCTTTTTTTACTTTTCAAACTATATTTGTGTATATCTCATAATATATTATTCATAGAATTTCAAATTCTTTTTTTTTATTTCATATTAGATTAAATCGTGTTTTTGTTTATTGTATAAGATTGAAATTTAATCATGAATGTCTAATATAATCATGCAGCATATCTGAATAGGATATCATAAATCATACTCCTGGGATCAAATAGAGGCCGTTGTTTTCTCTTATAGTATTGACAAAATGAAGAATAACGACGAAACTGTATGTCAGGTAATGTCTCTATATAACGGGTTTTATTGGATCCTCGCAGATAGGTTTTTATTTGAAATTATTCTCTTAGGTCACATTAAAAAATATATCACCAGGCAAAAATTATTTACATTTCACAAAGAAGTCCACCAGTTTGTGGTGTGTCAGCATTCTATTTTGAAAGGTATTTTGTTGTTAGACAAAGATAACTTAATAAAATAACTTTAGATAGCTTGAAAATATATCTAAAATGTATTTTTAAAGAAAATTATTAAGAATATATTAATATCGTGTATAGTTTTCATAATTCGGGCTGTTCAAAATATTATTACACAACGTTTTACAATGATTTATCAGAAATGCTTTGCTAAAATAAAATAATTTTTATAAATGTATATATACAATAGGTATGTCTCTCATATTTACATGAAAATCCTAATATATTTTACAAAATTATTTTATGAAATATTAAATTAGGATCACGAGGATCAAAACGTTGATCGGCCAATCAGAACTATGTAAAGATGCAATTAAAATAATGACATCATATATATTATATCGAAGTGTCTATTAGTACATCAAACCTATGACAAAATTATTGGTACATATAAGTATTATATGTATATATTGTACGGACAGCATTATATTCAATTGGTCCAATACACTATTTTTTAACATTTATTGATAACATTTTTTACAAGCTTAGCCTAAATACAAAATTTTTTTGTTAGATTTATAATAATAAAAAATGATTTTATAATATAGTGTACGTACGTTCCAATATTTTTGTAGGCTTGATGCACGTACGTGCCAATAGCAGTTACCATATTATATGTATAGGGAGAATGAGAGTTTTAAAAATCGAAAAAGTCGTCCCATTGATTCAATTTTACGTTATGGGGAGTTAAATGAATAGTTTTATTCATTTAGTTTCCTCTTATCTTCGTTTTATTTATCTTCAATTGTTCATCACGTTTTGCTGAGTGGGTTTATTGTACCTATACTTAACGATACAAAATAAAAAGTATAACATAAAATAAGAGGAAAATTTACATATACAGTAAAAGGACATAATGACATTCTTTCTGAACATTAAATACAATATATAAAGGGATAATTTCCTTTGAAATAAAAGGTGGATTTCTTTCTATTTTCACGATGAACAAGACTAACAAATTTAGCTGCAGGATAAGAATGTTGCGATGGACTTACCTTTGAACACAGTGCTTTTGATGGCATACCGTGTAATGAATATTTATAATCACCATTGTGACATGATTCATCCGTTATTTGACTTTATACTCGGCCATAGAAGCCCGCGTTGATTGAAATTATTGACATTGTTAATTGCAAAGAATGAAGATTACTTGTGTCCTTTCTCCTGAATTATTAAAAAAATAGAACAAAATCGAAATTCACATATGTGGAAATTATAATGACGAATGCATAAATACAAAATTTGTAATCGTTCAAATTTCAAAAGAACAATTTTCTGATAATTATAACAAAATAAATTTGAATTCAAAAAATGAATTATTTTAGCTTCTACGAACATATAGGTAATTGTTTGTTTTTCGAATTAAGTGTAAAAAAAATTTTAAACGAACTCTGGTCATTCTTATTAATTTATTCAATGCTTAATTTCTTTTTATGTTAAAATTCTGCAGTATTATCTATGTCTATAATTATTCATACAGTCATATCACAGAAACTAATATGTGTGACAATAATTGAGTGTATTGAAAAGTTTCCTATGTAATCTAGTATATAAAATTACGGCATATATCTTGCTTATAATTTTGCGAATTTAATCTTCGTGGGCGGGCGGGTACAGAATTTTTCATATTTCGAGAGGGAAAAAATGTAAAACAAATATCAGTTTCTTCAGACATTAATGTAGACTCTAAAAAAACACTGTAAGATTTCAGAGGAGTCACCTATCCACGCATAAAGAACTCACTTCATAATTAGAATATAATGTCTGTAATGGAGCGATAAAAGATGCACAAAACTAAAAGACGTGCGTGTCGATATTCTACTTTAATGAGTGTCTCTTATACATTGAACAAACCAAAACTACCTGTATGTAATAGTAGTTACATGAACATTTGCAATATACAATACACTACAAGCTGAGACAGAGAAACAATACACCACAAGCTGAGACAGAGAAACAATACACCACAAGCTGAGACAGAGAAACAATACACTACAAGCTGAGACAGAGAAACAATACACCACAAGCTGAGACAGAGAAACAATACACCACAAGCTGAGACAGAGAAACAATACACTACAAGCTGAGACAGAGAAACAATACACCACAAGCTGAGACAGAGAAACAATACACCACAAGCTGAGACAGAGAAACA
>JAUZNC010002330.1:14961-27663 GCA_034780395.1 Vannuccia rotundouncinata | reverse complement strand
GAGACAGAGAAACAATACACCACAAGCTGAGACAGAGAAACAATACACCACAAGCTGAGACAGAGAAACAATACACCTCTCATTTTCTGTATTTCTATTCTGCTGTGCCGCAGAAAAACTGCCCTCTTAATGCTGCAAATCTTCGAAACGCTGTGGGTGGCTGCTATTATACAAAGCGTCCAAAGAAAGTTGTGGACAAATTAATCGGCTAGTTTGGGATATTTTGACGTTGCAACATTTATGGACATCCTCAGTAGCGTGTTTGTGCAACCGGGGCAGACTGGTTAATGTCGAAATGGGCTCAAGTGGGACCTTTCTTTTATAATTTCTTGGGGTGTGGAGTGGTGTAAGACCTTGAAAGGTCGTCGATCATATGGACATTTCTAATGAAGTTTGTGGACGTCCATCTGACGAAGACAAATTCTAAACGATGGAGTTTGGAAGGCTTTGATGAAACTGATAGATACAATTAAAAGGGGAGGAAGTGGTTGGAAACAATAAGCTGACTATAAATATGACTATATGACTATAAAGCTGACTATGACTATATATAAATACACCAACTCTGTTGAAGAATTGACAAGTGGGCTGTGCGAATTTCCAAAAACTGACCAAGGCCACACATTCAACTGCTGAATAAGATGTTTCAACAGGAAGTTGGTGGATAGGCAGTTCTCGTTATAATATCAATATATCGGATAAGGTAATTAAGATCTTTATCTCAAAAGAATAATTTGCAGAAGATATATTTTAATATTTGGAATATAACAGATTTTACATTTTAATGAATCATCATATATATCTTTAGAATATGTGAAGATAGTATTGAGAAAAAAATTTCTTCATCTCTAATGTGCCCATTTTTTATAAGATAATAATAAGGCCACTGCATTTTGAAACATATTAGACAGATAAAAATATATCTTTATTCTGTTTATATTGTTTTTTCCTTTTTGTTGTATTTTTTTAATATTTTTTTCCTAAATATTATTTAACTCAGTATGCAATATACGTATGCAATTTTTTAACGATAGTTATTGATTAATAATATAATATGATGCCTGCAGTAATAAAATTTAATTAATTGACTTAGTTATACAGATTGTAAAATCTCAAATCGATGCCTTCAAACCATTTGAATATAATTACATGACGTGTTATTCTCTGAGATTGGGGTTTAAAACAAATACATTTCTGGCTCGCATCTATTTTATGAAAATAGTAATAAAACGGACTCTTGCAGTGGATACTCTTCAATATTTCATATAAAAAAGAAAATACTAGTTCTCCTACAAAATTGGTTTTATAGCTTACGCTTCTGTGATTAAAAATATTCAGCGAAAGTGATTAATTTACATATTTTGTGTAATTTGATTTCACTTTCTACCCATATATTTAAATATTTTTGATATATACTAGCTGTATATTATTTTATAAGAAGTAGGTGGCAAAAGGCAGGATATTTATACATACTTATTAGACGAAATGAAGCCCACATAAAAATAAATTGAAATTAAGTCTTGTGTATAATTATGATACAATATTTTCTAATATTTTTGTGTATTTTAAAATGACATTTTATATGGCATAGACAAAAAATTAAATATTTAAACAAGTAACGTGTTTACAAAGGAAAAATAAAAATCTCCCATTTTACGAATAGCTCTTTATAAATCTGGCACAGCCACTGTCGAGTCATCATATAAGTTTAACGATCGTGCTGGATTCCGATCAGCGGAATGTTAAATCCCTGTTATATGTCAAATAGATAAAGTAAGTATGAACGTTATGATTAAAGAAAAAAATAATCTAAAGAAAAATATAACTCACTCATCGCTTCGTTAGATCGGCAGTTAAATTCGCGTATCATATAGTTCCACTTTACCAATTTCATACCAACAGTCATAAAATATTTATATAAGTTATAGAGGATTGATTTATTTCATTCCTTTAATATTTTTTCAGGCTATATATAAATATATTAAATATATAAGAAAATATATTACCTCCAAATTATCTAAAATGTTGTACGCAGGATGTGTCAAAAGTTTTTCCTAAAAATGTTTTCAACATAAGATATCATTATCAAAATATACCGAGTTAATTTTCACATAGTTAATAGAATTTGGCACAACTTTTAAACCTGAGCAGCCAGAATTTTTAAGCTTGAAAAATATCTTTATTTCAAGCCAATTCCATCGAAATTATAAATTTTGTGAGATTATTATCCAAGCGCTATTGAATGAGCGCTTAGAAAACTTTAATTTTCAGCCGAATATTCGCCCCAAGGTATAAACCCACTTTTCAGAATATTAAATCCTGGTAAATCTGAACCTTTAACATTTTGGGCCTTTTAGGGGTTATACAGAGAATTGGTAGCTTATGATATTTCTCAATAAATAATGAACAGTAACCATTATGCACAAGTACCACCTTTCCCTCGAAATAATACTTGGTTGTACCAACAGGATGGTGCTTCGTCTCATTATTCAGTGAAAGCTAGAGCTGTTTAGGAAGATTCAATCAGAGAGTTATGGATTGGATGCGTATAACTCACAGCTTGCGATTACTGGTCTTGCAATTACTTGCGAAGCAAAGTTTAGGATCCACCCAAACCGTGTTTGAAAACAGAAACGCGTCGACACTAATAATTGAAGCAGAAATTCTCAGTATTCCGCTTGAAATGTATATACCGATCATCTAAATGAATATATTTCGCAAAGTATTGCTTATGGTATCGAATAATTTTGAAATGAATGGCATGATTGTTTAGATTATTTAATTTTATACAATTTATATATTATATATTTGCTCTCTGCTACATATTTAATAACGACATAGACATGTTTATTTGAATAAAGTCATTACAGCTGTACTTAAACTGGTACATCTTTTGTACATCTAAATTTTAATAATTTGTTTGTTGGTTACAGTTACAATTTATATGTCAGTAAATACCATACCTCCTAACTATAAAAAGGATCTAATTAAACATTTTTTTTTTTTAAATAAAAAAAAATTATTTAGAAAAGCTACAAGGTACAATTTTCCGAGAATTTTACTGGAAACTTATCAAATATTGAATTTCTAATTAGATTAAATCTGAAATTTAATGATTAAATATACTAGGAATCACGATTTGGAACAAGATTCATAAGTTAAAAATGTACTTTTAATAAAACATCAATTAAAGAATAATATGGACAAAGATTCTTAAAAGGCTGTCAAAAATGGTTATCCACTGTAACAAGGGGTTTCAGATTTCATGAGGTGTTTCTTATGATGAACGTAATTGACAATATCTATATGTTATAATTTGCCCATTATTAAATAAAATCGATAATGAACACGTCAAACACTTCATATTTTTTCTTATTAATAGTTGGATTTGGCCCGAATGATTAAATAGACTGTAACAATTATTATAATTATATTATACTATAATAATGAACGAAAAAAGATCAAAGGAATCTTATGAAATTAATATAAAGTATCAGAATATTATTGAATTATTCATTAATAAGATAGCAATTATTTCCTTTCATATCGAGATAAGAATAAAAAAGGTTAAATGCAGTTCAATATCTTATGTATTACCACAGGAAAATAAATGTATTCAATTTTTATTATCAGAGTCCAAAGCCATATTTTTTTAAACGGCGTTATCATTTCCTATTTTTACAAAATCATGGTATAAGGATTTTTTTTTGTAAATATTATAAATATTTAAGCCTGGTAGTTACATTTTTAGACACCGAAAATTATTTTTCAAATATTAAAATAAGCTATACTTGTATTTTGCCTCTCCTATTTGCGTCTCTCATATTTGCGTCTTTTTCTTCCCATCTACTCCTACCTTTGAAGTGTTTCATTATAATTTTTATAATAGGTATTACATATTACAGGAATACCGAATGTTTTTCCATTATCATAAACAAAGATTCATTAACTTGAAATAATAATAGAAAAAAGACATACGTAAAAATCAATAAAACTTCTTTGGTTCTGTAACATCTTTTTATTTAATTAAAGTATTTCTATGTAAAAAATATATCTTCCTGACCTCCCTCCATTTACCATAAGTCGTCTTCATATTTGCATAGGTAGCTATGTATACCTACTTGGGTGCTTTTGTGTGTACATAAAGTGAAGTGTCTTCATTTCATAGATATCGGACTTTATCTGTAGACACTGTCGAGATTAACAGACACAGAACCCTAATAACGGCGACATGGTATATTTGAAGAAAAATATTGTGGATTTATTTTATTTTATTTTCATTTAATTTATATATATATTGATTACCATTTTTTGTAGGATTAATTTTAAGACAGAAATGGCTTAAATAAACTTGATAAACAAATATTCTTGCACGAGACTTTTATTTTTTACGATATTTTCAATATATAACTCAATCGAATTCGATCATTGAAAATACTGCTTTTTTATAATATAGACTTGAACGAAGAATACCGAACGGAAACTCCGTTATATGAATGCTATCGAAATATCAATAATTTTACTCCCTTGAGTATTTTTTTAATCTAAAAGAGATATTGGAGTATTATATTTTGAAAATCTATTATTTATAGTTTCTATATGCTGGTGGTGTCGCTTCTCATACATCGTGTAACTTTTGACTTTGAATCAAAAGTAATGTTGTCAGACACTAATATTAAATGGAAGAAATTCAAAATAAATGCTGAAGAGATAAAAATGTTATCGTTATGAAACATTTTCAGTAGCTTTTTTTTATTTATCAAAGCCACTAAATTTTCGGTCACGGGAATTGTTAAAATTTACATAGAATTCATTCAAAAAATTTATTTTAAATTATGATAATATAAATTTTTTTGTATACAACTTATAATATCGGATCTGTCGCCGCACTTTTCTTAAAAATGATTATGGCATCCGTTTTCCCAGACAATTTAATTTCCATGACCTCAAAATAATCTTTCATAATCTTTTTCCTTTGACTTTAAATTATCCTTACAGCTTTGGAATGGCTAAATAATCTGAAAAAGCATATATTTGTGTTGTCCAATTTAAATCAACGATGTTAGTTAACAGAAATAGGGATGTAAAAGGAAATAATTCCCAGAGAAAACTGTAAGCAACCTAAAATCATTAAAATAGGTAATAAAAAAGGCAAACCGTATTTTTCAATGAATTATCACAAAAAAATTTTGATGGTTAAGTGGATCAGAGAACGTATGAAGTTAATATTTTATTTTACTGGTTTTAATATATTTTAATTTGTTTTTTGATTTAAATTAAATATTTTATTTTTTAATATTTTAATTAAATATTATATCAGTTTGGATTTCGATAATATTTATATAGGGTTAATATTTTTATTAATTTTCATAAAACTAATATATATATATATAAATAAATTAATCAATTCTTATTTTTAAAATTTGTATCATTTTAGTCATTAATTTATAAATATATAACATTTATGAATAAATCATTTAAACATCATTTAAACAATATTTCTTAATATTTGATACTTTCTCTTCGCTTTTAATGAATAAAATAGATACAATGTTTAAACTGAAATACAAATTGTTACAGTGAATATTATATTCAAGCCTTGTTGATTTCAATATATATGTTTTTAATTCTTCTAATAATTTGAAGGTTTAACTGAGTCCTTGAGATAAATCCTTGGTATAATCCAATGTTTTTTGTTGATTTTCTTGCCTAGGTTATAATACGTAATATAGTTTTGCGTAATTAAATCCATTAACTAAATGTTATGACAAAATGAAATATGTAATCGGAAGTGAAATGAAATCAATAACTTCGGCTTTTCAATAAATTGGGTTTTGGTTACTCTATTTTCTTTATATAATTTTCTACTAAAAAAACTTTATTGATGTTCGTTAGTTTTATGAAATTGTTAGCAATTAGTTTTTATTTATTACTTTTTATTCATTAGTTGCCACCAACAGGAAAAGAATATCCCCATGTTTATATTAAGGTTCGTCTATACACACCTTAAAACAAAAATAATTTATTGACTCCAAACCCACACTGACAATAAAATAGGTTTATTATATGATATAATTAAGTAAAATCATACACGTATTCATTCGGTTTAATAAATTTAACTTGACAAGCCATATTGTCTGTACAGATAAATAATTTATAACAAAAAAAATGAAAATAATTTAAGAAAATAAATAAATAAATGAAGTAACAACGAATATTGAAGCACAATCTTTGACTTTAAGTGAGTAGAGAAATAAAGTTTTGTGTTAGTTATAATATTATCTATTACAGTGTTATTAGCAATTCCCACAAATCTGTTTGAACAGCTTATGATCCAATTGCCTATAAACAAATGTTTGCATAAATGATATACCTATACCTCCCATACCAGTTATCGCTTAAATAAAATCCGAATATGCATATTTTACTCAAATATTTACAAATATAAATTTACCAATAGTATAGGAACTGGATGAACGAATATTTTAATTAATATTCATTGGCTATTACAGTTTGAAATAATGAGATATGGTAACATATTACAGTATAGATTAAATGATTCTTCGAACAACAGCATCCTGAATCGTAATCACTGTTACGATAATTTGAAAGCTAAACACTTGAAAGATTGTTTGAACACTGATCGTCTTAATTATATGCTTGTAATAAAATTACAATAAAATATTCTAATTCATAATATAATAATAATAATAAATATAGTTTTACAATTAATCGTAATTAATCAAGTCCATTATAGCCAGGGGTTTCGTATCGTTCCAACGAACGGCCTTTTCCTGCCAGCGCCTTTTTTATTATATAGTAAAAATATCTTTTCACTGTATTATAAATATTTATCCGATGTATGCAACGATATAACGGGAGGTTATTTGTTATTATTTAGTAGATAGATCTAAATATTGATGTATTTAAATATTAATGAAAACATTCATATAAAAGAATGATCTGTTTTTTGAATACCAATTAGGCATATATCAAATATACTGAATACTACGAACTTATTGCATTATCTCTGCAATAAAACATATTTGTATTACCTATATAAATAGGCCAAAACCAGTAACGCAACACATGTGTTAAGTATGTAGAGTTATCACAACTTTCTGTCATAATATAGGCATTTTAAATACACCCATACTACTAAAAAATTAAGAGTACATGGAGCTTTCGGGAAGAGTTTCTGATGTATGTAAATATTGCTCGATCGCATGAGTGCATCAATGTATTTCACTCAAAAATTAGTCCGAAGTTCAGTTTAGGCGGTTCCGTTTATCCAATATTAAACACATAGTAAGAATAGGAAGAAGTGGGGATTGAAAATCAGTCCGTTGTTGCCGAAATTCCGGTTTAGCCGGAGTAGACTGAACAATCAATCTTAACTGAACAATCTAAAGTTTTATTCATTCCGATTTCTTGTTGCGATAATATAATTTTTGAGAAACTTAACTCCCAGTACAAAATATAATTTTTGACTATATAATTTTACATGTTTTGATATTATTCATTTTTGTTGAAATTCATGTCTAGAAAATCTCATTTATTTTCAAAGAAAATTGCCCAGAACATTTGTTTTGATTAAATTATCTTTAAAATTTATGTTGAACTATTAAGATAAATCTCAAATGTTTTCAAAAGACTCCTCGATATTTATTAACCTATATTTTCGAAATTTAATCACTCCTGAAAATCGGATTAAAAGTCTTTCGCCAGAGGAAACTTTTATATTATGACTGCTGCAAAACATGAAATTGTTTGCCTTTTTAAATATTGATTTAAAATTTGATCCTAAAATTTATATTTATTGTCAAGATGCTTCCGTTCAAAGAAAATGTAAAATTAAACCATTTTTTAACTTAAAAAGAAAATACATTGATATGAATGTTTCTGAAATTATCAGTTTTATTGTATGCAGAAGACAGAGATATTTTGTTGTAGGTCACCATTTTATTTTTCTAAATTCCGACGGTATGTTATATTTCAGATTTTTTATGGTGCTATTTATTACATTGGTATTTTGTTATGATGCTTAAATATATTTTATTTATTAAGAAAAGTATTTATAAGAAAATCAGTTGTACTTGATGAAGCCTATACGGGTGAAACATCGCACATTTATTATCAATATTGTACGAATTGTATATACGAAGATTAGAAACTCTGTTATTTTTATAAACACTTTTCTTAATACTTATTCCAATTACGAGACAATGACTAAATTAATTTATATTTGATTTATGTAAATAACGACCTACATAATATAGACCCGCAGATTTGCTTCTCAGCTAAATAAAAAACTTTTTTGTTTATATACTTAAGTTAAATTTGATTAGAATATTCCAAAATATTTTTTTAAATGCAGACAATTCAATCTGAATAATAATTATATGACATCGGAACTTTTAACAACGCTATTTTAAAGTTGATTAAATGATAATAAGTAACTAAAGATTCTTCACCAAACACTTGTGTCTAAAATATACTTTTTTAATTCGAAATTATTCGTTCCTAATTTTATCCGAAAACGTAGTGTTCCGAAAGGTTGACACCTCTGTTTGATTGAAGAAAAAAACTTAACGAATCAACTGCAGCGTTTATCAGCAAATATTCAATTACTAAGAAGTTTATGTCGGTGATATATGGAACAATAACTATTTACAATATGTCTATTTCCTTTGTATTAAGGATATAAGGCTAATATACATCATGTTTAGTCTTATATTTCTGGTATAAAACATTTACTATTTAAATTAACATAAATGGAGGTAAATACAGGAGGTATATACATAGTTTTAATATTTTTAAGGCAAATATAAAACGGTGCTGTCACTATGGTAAAATGAAATATGAAACCGTGTTAAACACCCTGGATATTAATATTTTAACGTTATGTCTACCTATATGATTTTCTGTTATTAATATTAAAGTACATAGTTTAAACATATATTAACATAACAACCAGAAACATACTATATAGTAAGGAAATATTGTATAAAATAGTATTGACATATTGATAGTTTTGAGGATATTCATGAGTGATTTGTGACACCTCTAGAATACTACTTCAATACTTAGTTTATGAACTAATCAATAAATATATAAAATGTGAGTTAATATTTTGCGGATCATGACAGAGGTAATCACCACAGACAATAATGACCTCAATTTCCAAATATATTGAACAAAAGAAAAAAGATTCCAGTTCACACATTTTAATAATAGATCTTCTTTTTGTCCAGATAAAATGGTTCAAACAGAATCATGTATCAACTTTTCATTAACTATTTATACAAGGGGCTAAGAAAATATTCCATCGCTATTCTTCTAGAAATTGATCACGTTTATAAAGCTTATTCTCGGAAAATTGATTCGAATTTTGTCATACCCAAAACACAAAACACAAAATTCTAATTTTTATAACTATATACATTTATGATAAAAGATTTTATTTTGAATTGGATGAGAAATTTATGCAGAAATAATTAAGATTTATATTTATATGTGATTGATTTGATTTGATTTGATGTTGCAAAATAATTACCATTTTTTTATTTATAAAATTGTAATTTAAAGAAATTTTCGTAAAACTTTTTTAATTAAAATGTTTCCTATTAAACATTAACTTTTTAGCGGAAAGAGACCAATTTAGAGCTGTTACATATATATATATATATATATATATATATATATATATATACAGCTAATTATTTCAATCTATGATTTCGACGTATATTAGAATAAAATGAATATCTTATCACACAAATTTTACGATTGTTATATTATGTCTTTTCCATGCTTTTACATATATTTATTTGATTTTTAATTTTAAATAATGTTATAAAAAACAAGCTATTTATAGTTATCTATTAATATATTAATTCCAATTAAGTAAACAATAATTTTAGACGAAGAATATTTTTTAATTGTGCTTGAAATAAAGTAAATTCTTTTAAAATTGAATAACTATTACAAAAAAATATATTTTAAAATGGCTAATTTCAATTTACACAAACTTTCTTTAACATAATTTTAAAATTTTAAAAATTTCAACAATTTGATCAAATCATAAAATTAATATTAAAAGTAATAAATATTGATACTAATATTATAATTATTATTACACTTCTAAATAGGTAAACGTATTTGTAATTTAATTGAAACTTTTTCAATTGGAGTTTTTAGATTTAGAATAATTGATAAAAGCATGGGTGGACGATAATTCCATAACATTAATAATATAATTCCATAGATGTCTACATGTCTAGATTCCACATGTCTAACAATAAACAATATTAAAATTTTGATGTAATTTATAAAAGAGTAAAATCTTGAATTTGATACAATATTTGACAGGCAATCTTTGTTTGGTTGGTTGACAAATAACAGCTCCTTTTGTCTGTTTGTGAGTTCAGCTCTTTTCATACACTATTTCATCCATTATAGAAATAATTTACAATTATTTCAAAGAGTAATAATAACCGAATTACTTTTACTGAAAATTCCTAGAAATCTTATTAATTATAGAGAAAAACAAGAGTATACCTATTAATTAATTTGTATATAACAGTGTACACTTATATTTCTCATTGCATTGCATTGCATATACACATAGAACTTAGGTTTATATTTAATACATAATATATACGATACAGTTCCTATTTGATTATCTCAAAACAAAAACATAAAAACCTCACACTAATATATGTTCTAATTGTTCATTTATAACATATAATTTTTCGTCAGGGAACAATATGATTTTATATTAATAATATCTATACAATATTTAATAATATCTATACAATATTTAATAACTATGCTATTGAATGACTATTGAATCCATAACACCTGTTACAAAAGGTATTGATGAATTTGTGTCATTAATTATTTGCGAACATTAAAAATATTCATATATGTATTATAATAATATGTATAATGTTCGTTTGTCGATATCCTTTATTATATTTACACCTCTGTTCATAAATCAATGTAATTTTATTCTGAGTTAATTAATCCGGCTTGTATTTTAACACAATAACGCTAATTGAAAAATATAATTGGTAATGTGTAAAAGCAGAATTGTTTTGCATATGTGAAATCTATAAATTAGAGTCAAATATACAATATCGAGAAATCGATTTATAGTTCGATTATATTATTGTTTGTTGTTCGATTATCCAAAATATTTATTGAAGTATTTTCAAAATGGAAACTTCAAAAAGGTAAATAATTTAATTTGAACTGAAAAAAATTTGTTTTAAATAAAATATTATCTTAAATTTAATAGATAACTAGTTACTACTCTACTGTTACTAATTTGCTGTTTAATTTTTTAATAATTTAGATCATGATTAATGTTAATTAAACAATATTTTTTTATAAGTAGCCTTTTTTATGTTAAAGGTTAAACTTTATATATATTGGATAATAAGTTTTCAGTAGATCATAGAAATCGCTTCTCCCCTAAACATCGAAGAGGTCTCTAACAGATTAATTTGGATAGAATTAAATCAGGATTTTAAGTATACTCGTGTCAGTAAAATCGTTATTCTGACATTTGATTGAGTTATTCAGACAAACTTACTCAGTCGTAGATAAGAATTAATTATTTGTGATGTATTATATTTGTATCCGATTACATTAGTTCAGTTTATTTTAGATTTAGAGTATAGGGACCGCGGAGCCGTGGGAGAGGGGTGCAGGAAAAGTTGATGCCACCCCAACTTTGCCAAAATATTTTTCGAAAATCTGAAATTTGTGTAAGAATTATTGGTGTTCAGGCTAAAATTAACACCTTTACTTCTTTCTTTGGCTTACATCTATCTCATCGTATTTTTGTATTTTCTATACAATCTTCGGACAATCTATATTCGGGGTTTTGAAAAACTACTGTCCAATCGATAGGATCGGATGAATCGTTCAATGCATTTTATGAAACGGTATTGACAAAGAAGAAGGAACACCTTTATACACTACAAGAACCGCGGTAAGCGCGGAAAAAACGGGCCCTTGCGTCCGACTTGACGTGAGATATGGAGAACCGTCCTTTTTAGCAACATAGATAGATAAAGAAAGGAGCATTTACTGTGAGGGAATAGACTTTCTTGTTTGGAACACAATGATTCGGATCTGGAATCCGAAAACATTGAAAAGTCGCAGACACCTACAAATACGATTCAGATTGACTGATATACTCAAAGTTATCTGCCAATATTTCACCTGCTAATGAGTGGAGAAGACGTGTACAATGCGAATGCAATATGTTTTCTGGGTAATTTGGAACTTATACATAAGCTATCGAAGTCTGAACGGGTGTTGATATCAGAAGTCATCACTATATAAAGCCACATCTTCAACTGGCGAAAGATCTTTCTCTGCATTCCAATGTAGGTACACAAGACTAGAACAGATTGCTTGGATTTGCGTATAATTTAACGAAAGATTTTGTAAGTAACAATCAACCACGACAAGCACATATCAACCACGACAAGCATAATCAATCAACCACGACAAGCACATATCAATCAACCATGACAGGCACAATCAATCAACCACGACAAGCACAATCAATCAACCACGACAAGCACATATCAATCAACCACGACAAGCACATATCAATCAACCACGACAAGCACAATCAATCAACCACGACAAGCACATATCAATCAACCACGACAAGCACATATCAAT
>JAUZNC010002330.1:0-10695 GCA_034780395.1 Vannuccia rotundouncinata | reverse complement strand
TTGGTATTGTCTTCCGAACACCTTTTTGCTCGTACTGATGCGGTCACTAAAAATCTGATTCTATGTTAGCATATATTCACTACAAACCTGGGGTTGATATGCTCAACTAGGAGCTAATATAGGAACTTACAATCCCAGGGTTAGGGTTCGAAACAACTCGCCCAATTTATTTCGAGTGTTAGTCATAGTTTCCAAAGAACTTACTTGTGTAGGTATGCGTCTTCGAGCAGCTGCTAATTATGTCGGTCTACATTTGCCTCATATTCAAAGTATTCGTGGTTTTGGATTCGAAATCATTTGACAATGACGTCCAGTGGCACCTAATGTAAGAGCTGTAATGTTTTACATCTGTCCAGCTGCCCGTAACAGAAAATCTAAACAAGTGTGCAATCAATGCTGGAGAACTGTGTGCGGGGAGCATAGTGTATTCCAAAGGAGGTGTAGTATATCTTTGTGGTGATAATATAACTAAAGAATTATGATGTACTTTTAATTTCAGAAATTCAGTTTGTCTTGGGATTTGTTTATTGCGTATTACACTGGTTGTTTAATATAGAACCTAGTACACAAATAAAATTAAAATATTTACTTATGTAAATTGAGATATACGTTTTTTTTCTGCTTATTCCATGTATAAATAATCTTTAATAAAGTTAACTAGAAGTTCTCGTGAAATTTCAACCAAATTCAACATGTTTTTCAAGGAGAAAGTTTTATTTGAAAATAAATCCGGTCTAACAGACCGGATTAAACCCCCCCCCCCCCCCCGACAATGCGTGTGTAAAAGTTCCTTCTTTGAACAATGTAAAAATACTTTCAAGAATTATTTTAGAAGAATGTTTAATTTTGTATTTCCAAATATTTTCAATTACCTATAACAAATGGTATTTCGAAATCTTTTAAAATAAGTAAAATCACACATTTTATGTTGATTTCCATGACATCATCCAACTAAATTATGAAAGGGTAATTCGACGAAAGAACTCAGAATTGGGACATCATAATTTTATCGTAAATGTTTCATGTTTAACTCAAAGGGAACTTTAAGTATAACGACAATACAATTTTAAATGCCTTCAGGGGCTAAAATGAACTGACAATATAAAAGCATAATATGCTCATATTAAACTTTATAAACTTTATGCTTCATATAGTGTAAATAACTTCTAAAGTATATAAATTGCTCGATATAATTCCTTTGTATCTGTTGTTCCGTATTATATTCTTTTTCACTTTACGCAGGTCTTCATTTTATTATATTAAGATGAAAACAGGTGATATTATATAGTTTTTATTGCGATAAATAAGTTTTTAATACCTATAATACTCTATAGAAATAAATAGCGTGAAATGATTTATAAATTGTTCTAATACGATGCTTATGTATTCATGTCTGAACGTAAAATGAATTCATTATAAATAATACTTTGTTTTCATTCATTTGAGCGTGTCACCCCGTTTGAAATTTTCGTTATATAGTTTTATATATATGTTTAAAGTTGAAATGCATCATGACTATTCATAAATCTAATTCATTATTCATCATGCTTCCATGATTTAAGAAGTCGAAATTTAAAATCTAAATATGTTATGACCTTATATCAGAAAAATATTTTCGAACGCGCATGTAATCAAATAAAATACACTATACAATTATTTGGCGTCTCGAATGCGTAATATAGAAATGTAATTGAAATCATTCATACAGTAGACAACAGTAGAGATATTAGACTATACCGGAATTAGTTCGAGTTTTAATATAGTTTTAATAATATTTGAAAACAATATTAGCAAACAAATGTTATGTCTTTTATTTGAACTTGTAAACATTTTCTTTAAATTAATGCGTAGCATTCGATCAAAACATAGAATAATACAAAAATAAAATAAAAAATATTATTGAATATTTTTAAAATAAAGGATAAAATAAAATAATCTTTTCAAATATCTAAAATAATAAATTTAGAACCAGTTTTGAACACATGGAATTAAGACTTGTAATCACATTCAAAAAAGTGTGAGAAAATACTTTTCTATATAATAATGGTATTTTTAATAATAATCCATCTTAAAGTTTCTAAATATATTAAAAATGGGCACCTCAAAAAATTCGTCATTAACCATCCAAGGATGAGATTATATTCCTTATACCCCAAACCACAATCCCTTTTGGATTTATCAATAGATTACAATAAACTTATGACTATAATCAAAATGAATGATCTAGAATAATGGTTTTATCATTAGTGGTCCTCAATTAATTCGCATAACAAATCTAATCTGCATTCGCATATTATTCAATTTAATTATTATTAGCTCAGGCAAAGATCCTTTCAAAATATTTTCACTTTAAAACTTTAAAATTGTATTTACACATAAAAGATAATCAGGTAGTCGGATAACCAGATGCTCCATTTTTCATGCCTCCAATCATATAAACACAACATCCTCAGAGGATCGTTCACGTTAACTGATGTGCAACTGACCTTAGAGACTCTGAAATTACCTTCATCCTTTATATAAATTTGAAAGTACATTGATTAGGGCTATATACAAAAAGAAATACTTCGTTTACCTCATTGTTAATAGTTGTGATGCATATTTATTAATATATTAATATGAATTTCCGGAAATTTTTTAAATAATATTTTTTTATTTTTGGAAGCATAACCAATATCTTTAGTTGGATTTCATGTTTTTAAAAAAGACGAATATATAGAGTATCAATTGTAAAATGTCTAACGAAAAACTAAATTCTAAGCCACATTTATTGCACATATATGTAATACGATATTTAAAAGGCAGCTTCAATGCCAAACTCTATTCTCCGGAGATTAAAAAACCTTTTAAGTTGAAAGTTAATCCCATATTGCACTTGTATAGAATAAGGTTAAATAGTAATGCATTCCATTTCGATCATTGAGATCCCAAATAGTATATACAAATAATTGCTGATTATTTGTTGAAAATATTATTACTAATTATTTTTAGAATTTGTATTAAAGTAAAAAATAAATTTTATAATTTAATGAAGGTAATATAAACAGTATAATTGAAAATATATGTGTACTACATATGTAAATACATGTAAGAAAAGAAGAATATATATACTCAAAATATTACGTATATAATATGTCCATGTCCGAAATTCAAGTTTAGAATAAAGTAGAAATTACAACATTTATTGTTTGAATTAAAAATAAACCTTAAGTTACAAATTGTTTCTGCACATGACTGACGTGGGCGGATACAACATTTTTTAGAGGGGGGGGGGGGCTTCTTTTAAAAGACGGCTAATATACGGCCCTGTAAATGTACCTATCCTTTTCTGAAAATATTATTCAAAAAGAGTAAATTAAATTGATCCAAACGAACAAAGTATTACAGAGTTTATTTTATACCTTTTCATGCGTAAATATAATCTTTAAAACTATTTAAATGTATTTGCATATTTATTATTTAGAAGTATTTTGCATATAAAGTAGGTGTATAAAAACTATTTTTATACACGTATAAATATATTTAACCAAAATTATCAGTTACGAATAAGATTTATTATTTTATGTATAGCATATAACGGGGGCAAATATCAACTAAACAATGATACATGAATGAATCCATTTGATAGGAATTTCCTCAGAGATCGACTCTCAAGAAAAGGTGCAAGATATTGGTATCAATTTTTGATACATGAGGGAAGTCATTGGCAAATATCCTGCTCGGGTAGTCTATAGTGCGACCTCTCCCAACACAGTAGAAGCTTTGATAATGATGTTTTCGTTTTACCACTGATTCGACTAAATATAATATTTTAAATAATCGAAAATATAGTTTATGTAAATTCCATACCTCTATAATAAATCAGTACAATTTTTGCGAAGGGTAATTTACCAAATCGGAGCTCACGACAGAATATTTCACACCCATCACACCCAGAAGGTTTGACTCCATTAAATGTTGTAGATCTGCAGCTAGACCATTGAAAAAACATTGTCAGTTGTTCTCCACCCTTGAGTTGGTTTGCACAGCAGAGCTTTTTTGCTTTAATAATAGCTTACTTTACAAGAAAATGCCTATTGCTTATAAAATAAAATGTTTAATTAGTTTTTAAAAAGTTTTGTTGTATATGATCTTAAACATATAACTGATTTCTACACATTAAATAAAAAATTAACACATATAAGTACGTCATATAATTTAATTTCCAGATGCTTTTGAAAATTAGTATTAGATCCATTTTTAACGAAAATTCACAGAAAATTGATTATAATAACAATATTAATAAGCATACGTGCTGCTGTATATAGCCGTGTTTCAAATTACCCAGACTTGAGAAGAAATCAATACGTTATGAAGTTCCAAAAGTAAAAATAATAAGATTATAGTTTTTCTATTTCGATTCCAAATTGCTTAAAAATCAATATATTTAAAAGCGACAATGTATGCCGATAATGTATGCCGTAATTATAATCACCAGGTTGCCATTTTTCAAATGTTATTGAATAGCTATATGTTTTTAATTATCTAAATAAAACGAGCTTTTTATCTTTTTAGACTTCAAAGGCACATATATAAATTAACTCATTTTTTGAGCTATGTGCACCCAATTTACAGGTTAGTTTTATATAATTACTACGCGTTATTCGATACATATAATGTTGACTCATATATACCTTTATAAATATCAATATACAATAATTGCAATATTTAGACGAAACTTCCAAGACAAAAATCGGCCTGCAGAGGTGCATATATCTAATTTATAATCCAAACATCCTCATCCCTTTACTATCAATAATTAAACTTTTTCGAAACAGAGTTGCGGATCAGGATTTTTAACAAGGGGTGACTTCTGTCTGAGTAAGCGCTATACCGAGTTTAAGATTATTCATAAAATGCAGTTTCACATCGTCGGCCCACACAAAAAAATATGCTAGATTCTTTTTCAAAAATGAAGTTAGACTAGACAAAAATAATTTTTCTTTGAAAGTTGTTCTATTTCACAAATGAAGTTAGACTAGATGGAAATATGTAGATGAGACAAAATTGGTCGGACAAAAGTGTTGATGCCTTGATTTGCGATGTTGAATTGCGATGCAATGAATTTTGTGCAAAAGTATTCGTTTATGAAGCAGGCATGCATGGTAATAACGACTAAGTCTGATAATTTATTGGTAGTCAATGAATTCCTTAGTAAATAGTGAATGATCTTTCGCATCTGTAGGCTTCCGATCGACAACATAGATACATTCTGTAAAATGGATCATATATCAATGTAACGATCGCGAGAATGGCAGTAACATATCTTGATGGTATCGATTACTGACGCCTCCAATAATTTAATAATCTTAATAGTTCGCTTTTGAATGCGGATTCAAGTGACATGATCTGTCACCACTTGGTAAGCATATGTCTATATAAGAGAGTCAGTCAATATGCACTTCCTTTTCCGTGTACTTAGACTCACCACTTCGGGAAGCATGCGCAAAGTTCGTAGTGAGCCCTCAGTAGGATGGAGTGGGAAAACTAGTCACAACCCCTACCCTACCCCGCCCCCACCCATGGATCCGCCCCTGCGTATAATAAAATTAAGACTCATGCATGAAGCAAACGCCTTCTATCAATTCAAACATGAAAATCACAATTACAACTCCAGATATATGGTTGAATTCTGTTCTACCACAATAAAAAATGTGAAGTTCTTTAATTACACTTTATAGAAATATACATTATAAAAGTATACAAAATTTACACAAAACATATAATGTCAACTTAAACCTTTAAAGTAGCCAAATGATTAATTGTACATTAAATGTACTGTGTGTACTTTCTCCTGTTATTTATATGGTTCTATACACTTTTACAATTTTTATTGGTAAATTGTATTTTCTTGTATCTATAATCCTCCAAATAACCGTGTTGACCGGAATCATTAAATATTTCTATATCCTAAATATATTGTTGCGAAAACTAGATTAATATGTTTAAATTTGTCATTTTAATTGTTTTTTTATTCATTGTTTCGATTACACCACGTTATGAGATAATTGTAATTGGCAATTTTAGCTGCAATCATCGTAATAATTCATAAAATTGTAAGAATTTACCTAATATATTTTTTGATACGTCGTTACACACAGATTTTAATAGAAAAAGTATAATTTAATTGAATTTTTCCACTGTTATATGATGAAGAGATATTTCAAAATTTAAAATTCAGTAATTTTCAAATTATAATTGAAACTACGCGTTTAAAACCTGTTATTCATAAAATCGTACGAAGTGTTTAAGAAATTATTTTACTCAATGCAGTCTTGACCAAGTTCATAATTTTCCACATTATATAACAATTCATAAATTTTTTTTATATTGCAATATTTAATAAATATTTTTGGAGGGCCACTTGTTAAATAAATTTTTTGTTTGATAAATTGATTTACAATTTGTATGAATTCATATTACACATACATTTATGGCATAATAAATAGGGATAAGCAAATTAGTTTATTAGTTTCAATTAGTTTATTGTGAATTCAACTGCTTTATATTGAATTAAAGAGCTTGTATATAATTTTGATTTTTAGATAAATTTTTTCAAAAATATAATTGCACTGGTTATTTTGTTCAGTGGCATGCAGATTTGTAAAATGGATCTAACTTTTAACATATTTTAAGCCTTTTCCCATTTTTTTTATAGTTGTGGTATTCCAGTATTCCAACTGTATCCAGTAGTAGTCAGAGAGAAATGGAAAACTTTAAATGTCTTCTTTTAAAAAAAATAAATGTTCAGTCATTAGTATAAAAATATTGTGCTCTTTGAGAATATTTGTTACATACAGTCCTGGAAATAAGAAATATGAAATAGCTTTGAAATATGTCCTTGTTTTTTTTCATCAAATCTTATATTTTTAGATACTATTTTTTGCACAGTTCCCATCTATACATTCTTACAAATTCTCCAGAAGTTTACATGAATTTTTCATTGTGGTTTCATAGTATAATTCTTTTATTTCGTTTTTGTTATTTTTCTCTTTAAATTATTTATAACACACAATTTTGGCATTTCTGTGCAGGTCAGCATTACTGTATATGTTTAATACAATTGTGCTAGACCCTTCAATTTAAATTGTACTGCAATTTTGAATTATTTTGTATGTACTCTATTATGCCGGATGTGAAACTTAATTTTTTATTGAAGGCTTTACCTGATAACAAAAAGCATCATTTCAATTTTAACGCCTGCATCTAAGTCTCAAACTCAAAAAAAATTCCTCACAAGGTTGGATTTTTAGGTTATGCCAACCACATATCCATGTTCAGCCCCCCAATATTAAATATTTTCCTATGCCACTGCTCCATTTTAGTTTCAATTTTAAAATTTCTACCTAATGATGATTGGTTATTTACAAAAGAAATTGTCTCTTTGTGGTCATTTTTGGTAAAGTTTTTGATTTTTACTTTAAAAGGCCAATGAAGGAGAAGTCATTATGTTTTGCAGCAAGTAAATTACCCACAC
Organism: Vannuccia rotundouncinata; assembly: GCA_034780395.1. Taxonomy (NCBI): domain Eukaryota; kingdom Metazoa; phylum Platyhelminthes; order Proseriata; family Coelogynoporidae; genus Vannuccia; species Vannuccia rotundouncinata. The sequence continues at coordinate 3,179 of JAUZNC010002330.1, read as the reverse complement.
TAGTTCCAGTTGGATGTCTGCATGATCTTTTGACAGAATTTGCAAGATTTAATATTTCACAAAATGTCCAAGAGAGTATTAAAAAATGCAAGTATATTAATATGATATATATATATATATATATGGTTTACTCCACCTAAACTGGATGTGTCTAATCTGGAAAATTGTCCAAACAGGATGCCACATAAAGAACCAACATTTCTCTCCTATCTTTTCTATGTTAAATAGCATCTATAAACTGGATGCACCTAAACTGTACACTAGATGCTTCTTGCCGTCCCTTACACAGTATTATACAGAATTTAGCTATGTGTAATCTGGATGCCTTTTCAATTGCAGTCCTGTAAAATAACAGTATATTCCTAAAGCAGCAATAAATAGAGAAAGATAACAATAGAAATACAGCCACATTTCTAAGTTGCAAATAAATGGTGTATTTATTTCTAAAGCAGTAATCAATAGAGAGACTCAGCCATGCATTAATTCACATACAATAACATTCTAATTGGTGCAAAACCAATACACAAGGTGGCCGTGGATAATCAAATTTCATCAATATACTCAATTTTTTTAGCCATACTTGGATATATTCAAATTTTATTGCATATACTTAAATTTTATACTCAAAATTTTCTAAATTGGTCTTTGTTTTTTCTGTTGTGAGTGTAAAAATTTTCACTGCATGGCAATTTTTATGTTACATAATAATATCTTATTCATAACAACTGTATACATATTATATTTTTCGAACTGTAACCCTTATTTAGTTATCAAAAGGTAGATTGATATTGTGTGATAGCATAGCCTCTGATCTGCCTCTGATGAAACAGGCCATCCCTTATGTTTTGGAGAGTAGGAGGCTGAAGAAGAAGGGAAGTGGTAAGCAGATCACTATGGTCACAGGGATATAGGCAACCCTGGCATTGCTGAGCTGCCATTTAATCGGTAGGTTCTAAGCAGATCACTATGGTCTCAGGGATATATGGGGACCCTGGCATTGCTGAGCTGCCATTTAATCAGTAGGTGCATTTATATATTGAGGATAATGATAAAATTGGATAAAACATATTTTTAAGTTTCTTTTATACCTATACAAATAATTTAAATTTCTTACTCATTTTATTTCAACATGGGGCCTAAAATGTGAGGCAAAAGCATTTACCAAGTTTCTTGGGAAAATGAGTTTCTGTGGTTGAGTGGCATCAGTAATGATGTTTATTCTGCAAAATGTTTAGCTTGTTCTCATACCTTTTCAATATCAAATGGTGGAAAACATCATGTTGTTTCACACAGCAAGGTTTTGAAACACATTGCATGTCAAAAACCCCAAGTTGAGTCAAGAGGAGGCATGCAGAAATTCCTGGCACCACCAGCAGCTTCGTCTAGCAGTGCTTCTGTACCACCAGTTGTGGTACAACCAGTTTCTGAGCAAGCTGTGACCAAGTGGTTGAATTGGCACTCATTTACAAGGCATAACTCAGTAATGCGATCAGAGTTAATTATTCTCCTGGGTTCTATCAAGGCACAAATGTCAGCTAGAAGTTTAGACTATATGGTTGGTTTGTTTCCGGAAGCCTTCAAAGATTTTGATGTAGCTCAATAATTTTCTTTGGCTCAAACCAAATAAACCTCCTCAAGTCTCAGCTTTGAAAGATATAATGGCAAATGCTGAAGAATATTGCACAATGTTTGATGAATCGCTTAACAAGGTAATGCAGCAATGTCAAATGGATGTAATTCTCCATTACTGGGACAAAGCCAAAAATTAAATCGTAAATAGATACCTGGGTTCAAGGTTTCTTGAACATTCAAGAGCTACTGATCTTCTCCGAGCATTTTGGGATATGCTTGAGAAAGTAGGAGTTTCCAAACTCATGGCTGTTTCAATGGACAGTCCAAATGTGAATTAGAAGTTCTTGAGTGAACTTGCCAGCAAGAGAAGTGAAGAAAACATGCCAGAGCTATTATCTACTGGCTGTTGTGGCCTTCATGTGGTTCACAGAGTGATGCAATTAGGTCACAGAGAGAGTGGCTGGCATTTGCAAAAGATATTTTCTTCAAAGACACTCCAGTCAGAAGAAGTGACTTTATTGAGCTGACCTCATCAAATGTGTTTTCTTTGAAATTCTGTTCAGTCCGCTGGTGTGAAAACCTTCTTGTTGCAAAAAGGCTGTTAGATGTGTTGCCTGATTTTGTTAACTTACAACATTTATCACATGTATTGTACACATCTGTCCATACTCGATTTTTTAAAAAATATATACTCGAAATATACTCAAATATACTCGATTTTTTAATGAAGTTGATGTGGCCACCCTGAATACATATTAGACAGTGGCCTTGACTTCTTTATTTTCCATAAACCAGACAATATGTTTCGATTTATGGGTGTCTGGTTTAGGCAGAGTGGACTGTATATAGAAAATATATCTTTTATAGCTTTTTATTATACTAATAAACTTAAATTAGTAAGTTGCAATGTTTTATTATCCCTGCAATTTTTTTTACCAATTTGGGGCATACCAGCACTGTTACAATGTTATGATTATTGCAATCAAGAAACATATACAACATAGTTTTAACTCTACAAATTCTTGGAATTAAACCAGTCCATTAGCAACATATTTAAGTGAATTCAAATAAGCAAAATATTTTCAAACATTATTTTTAGTAAAAATCTGTATAAATTTAACTATTTCTGGTTTAGATCTATATTATACATTTGGCTGAAATTTCACACAAATATTTTTTTGAATAGTTGAATTTATATGGGAATATTGTTTTGTTAATATAAAAGTTGCAGCTAGAATGGTATAAACTATAAATTTAAAACTGGTAATTTTTAAGAAAAATAAAATCTTAGGCTGAAATTTTTTTTGAGTAGTAAAATTAATAGTTGAGTATTGTTTCATTTATTTAAAAAAAATGCAGCAATGTTTGGTGTTTTTGGCTAGTTTGGAAAATACAAATAACCTTAAACTGGACTTAGTAATGTAAAATAGGAAAATCTCCTTGAATTTTGACATTATGTTGTGTCATAATTGTTGGTGGGTGTTGAAACATTTTGCAAAAAAGTTATTTCACCCAACAGGGTTTGCACACCTTCAGGGTTCCCACGGTCCTGGAAAGTCATGGAAAGTCATGGATTTCCAAAATATTTTTTCCAGGCCTTGAAAGTC
>JAUZNC010002319.1:15888-39248 GCA_034780395.1 Vannuccia rotundouncinata | reverse complement strand
AAGGGACTTTATACAGTCCGAAAATTCGTGAATAAAATCATTTTATGCAGCTTGTGCTTTTTTCCTTTATTATATTATATCTATAGAGAGTTTAAAGAAAGTTGTAACATGAATTAATAGATTAGATAGAGTAGTTCTTCACATTCAGCTTAATTGCTGTTGAGAGAGGGTGAAAGTTATGTGATTTTAATTGCTTCCTTGAAATGGAGGATGATTTCTTGGTTGTCCTTGGCTGGAATGATAACTGTAAATTTATCGCTGCATACCCTTGTGTGCCTGCAGTTACAGGAGTTGGGATTGCAGAGGTGTTCATTGTTTTTTTTGTGTAATGTCCAAATACTACTTCCAATATATTTTTGGAGGCACTTGTACCATTTTATTGAGTAGACACAGTTTTTTAGGCATAGGTGTATCCACAATTTGTTGTTATTTAAATTACAGATCTGTGGTTTTTTCAGGGCTTTGTGTAGAGTGAAAGATTTTCTTAAGATGCGCACAGGGATGTTGTTTGTGATTTGAAAATCTTGCATATTCTGAGATTAATGTTTTCATTGATGTATGGGAAGTGGAAGTATAATTTTGTGGCTGGTGTAGGACAATTTTACACATACATATTGATGTGTCTTCCTTACTCCCCTCAACCTATTGTCCTTATACTCTGTTAGCCAATAAGAATTACTGATATTGATTGATGATTGATGATTTTACTTATATATTACTGTGCTCAATTGTGCAAAGATAATACAAATACCTGTGTTGTGTCAACTGTGTTCTTGCTCTCTTACTTGATTATTTTATATCTTCTGTAAAATACATCACATATATACAAACTTTGTATATTGCTGACCATCAGTTTCAAACTGTAATCAAATGTCTGGGACAAAATGGTTGGAGAGTGGCAACCGATTGTGGACACAACCATTTGTAGAAATTGAAATCATTTAAATTATAAACTATGAATCATTGAACATTTCTATTTCTGTTCAAATCTGATTGATTAGTTTTCTCACACATTTCAAATGTATTATTTTTCATAAGGTAAAATGACATATTAGACTATTTTTATTACAACTTCATATATATGAAACAAAGGTATAATTTCTAATAAATTACAATCTTTTACCATCAAAAAATCATTGTGAATAGTTCAAAACTCTTCCAACTGATCATGGACATTCATTGTAGATGGCATAGATGTAAATTGAAATGATCACAAATGGTCACCAACAATTCATGAAAGCATGCAGATTCATGAAAATTTTAAAATAAAAGTATTTATTTTAATATAATATTACATTAATAAGATTAAACATAAATTAATAAAAAGTGCAATATAAATTATGCTATTTTATTATTATTTATGTAAATAGTGATTTAACATCACAATTTATAAAAAATAGCAGTTAATTCAAATCAGGGGTAATTTTTTTTCTCATATCTATTTTTTTCCATGCAGCTGTGTGGCTTTTTTGGGTGTAAATGTTGAGAAACACAGAATTAATTTTATGTGCCCTTAACTTAAGCAAAATGATTGAGGTTCTTCATTTTATTCATAAAATTGTCTAATATAGTGTTTGCCGGTATAAGGATTATTGCTGCAAAGGTATCATCTATCTGCTACTGTATCTGAAGGTTGCACAATTTTGTCTGTTATGTATATTATAATGCCAAATTATATCAGATAACAATATACAGGTAAAATGATACAAAAAATATAAATAGGTAGTCTGAGTAAAATTAGATAGCTTTATATTTTTTTAAAATTATATTGTAGGTACCTGTTTTGGATGTATGTTTTTATGATGTACTTCTTGACACCATCTGCCATATTATAACAATCCTTTAATCCTTTAACAATAGTAATAGCAGGCAGAAAAGTTAACTCAAGGGGTATATAAAATCAAAAATTTGAATTATGTTAGCTAGTATCCTTATTGTTTTTTTATTGGATACATGTTTTTAAGTCTTTATAATAGTATCCATCATGGTTTGACATATTCAATTAGCCTCCTATGCCGATTTATATATATAAATCTACTCCTATGACCTTTTATGTTTGACACACTTGTATATATAATTGAACATTTTACATTTTTTGTTTATTTGAGAATATATATGTATGTTCAGTAATTCAAAGGAAATTCATCAAAATTCATATTTAAGAATCTAACAATAATATTTATAGTTGAACATTATATTTACAAAAATAAATGTAAATATTATTATTATTTGTGAAGAATATAATTGAAATAATACAAAGTTTAGGATAATAAAACTCCAATTATTATATAAATTCATATGATTATTATTCATATACTATATCATATCTGGGATGAATTTAGAATGTCAAAATGTGTCATTTAGGATTTGGTAGAAAAATGTGTCAAAATAAAATTCTATGTGTCAAAATCAGATTTTTATACAATTTTTTAATGTGTAAAAATTTTAAATATGTAACAAAATCATAAATTTGTCACAATTTTTTATGCAATATGTATGTCTGCTTGTCTTTTTAGATTATTCTCTTTTACTTGAACATAGTATATACATTCTGTTAAATACTAAATTAATTATATACACTTTTGCATAAGGCTGATGCTCTATTATAAATTTATTTGATAACTTCATTAATGTGGATCTTTAATAAAATCTTAATTCAATGATTTTTATTAGACATAAATTTGACAAAAAACAATACTGAAGTAGTGTTGTATGAAATAAATCTATCTGTTATTTTTGTTACAAAATGATGGACCATCCCTGGTTAGATTATTTGATTAAGATCAGAGACACTTTAATGTGAATTTGAGCATCTATGAAGACCATATTGTGCTGACTAGGACTAACTAGTCTTTTTATTGTTGCAGGAATATCCTGGAATTATTAATATGATAATGATTCTTAGCTTTAAAATCAATAAATTTTGAGCACTAATTTAAGCCACAACTACTCATATTGATTGGATTTTTGTTCATCTGTATGACTAAATTTTGAGTCTTAGGATAAAAATTCCTTCAATTATCATAATATTTTTGGTACTTCTGGAAGTTGATAATAGCTATTATGGATGAAAAATTGAATGTTTCAAGTTGTGACAAGTGGCAGACCATCCTGATCCATGCAGTTGGTTAATGATACAATTTAATGTCAAAAAGTCAGAATTAGGGTATTGACATTGAAACCTAAAAACCTAAAATATTAGCTCGAACATAAATAATTTTTTTTAGAAGTATGGGAGGTTTAAAAATGCTGTAATACTTTTTCATAATAACCTATTTTTACAGTTTCTAAATGAATCATGAATGTAAGTATACAAATCTGTGATTAATTCTATATATTAGGGTGATATTAATTCGTCATGTTTTTATTAGTAGGTATGCTACAAATAATATTTTAATTTTGTTATTTTTATTTGTATTACATATTTATAAGCACTAAGTATTTATTTGGAAGAGATAATTTTATGTTGTTGTTTTTCTAATTTGGATTTCATTGTATGATCATTTTTGTGTATTTCTATTTCTTTCTACAGAACAGATAGTTTGTGAGTATGAAGAGAAGATTAGAGAAACAACGGCTAATCTGGATCAGCAAAGTTCCGAACTTCAAAAATTGAAATCTGACTTGACTAGCTTAGGTAAAACTTTTAGATTTTAACTTGTTGACTCAAAATATATTACAACTTTTTTTATCCCATTAGAGGACAAATTGAGAACTGTTTCAACTGACAGAGATGACTTGAAGGAGAAATACAATGAAGTTTCAATGTCTCAGGTACAAGAATGTTTTAACTTATTGCATTAAATATGTATACTTATTATAATTAAACATGTTAAATACTTACTTATTAAACATGTCAGTTGATTGTAGACTAGTCTTTTGAAAATTGATAAACTATTTTAATATAAGATAGTATTTTTATATGCAGACTTAATTGACACCAAATCATTAATTTTGACATTCGCTCTAATCCTTTTTAAAATATCAAATAGTATACTATGCAATATAATGTATTGCATAGTATACTATTTTATATTTTAAATGTAATTTTAAGCTTAACTAACAGACTACAACTTTTTATAATGTATCATATTATGTGTATAACAACTGTTCTAGATTGATCTTCGGAAGACTGTCGGTAATGTGGAGAGTGAGCGGGATACTCTTGCTGATCTTGTTCGTCGTCATAGTGATGATCTAGAGACGGTTCGAGCTGAAAGAGATCGATTAATGAAAGAGGCAGATCAAGTTCGTCGGGATAAACTTGAAGTCCAATTAAAATTAGACGACTTGCTCACGAAGGAGTCATCCTGCAAGGTAATAATCAGATTATAGAAGATTTACTCATTAGAATAAATTAGTTGACCGTACTAACCAGTATTTAGAGATGAGTTTGTATGTCCAGACTTCATTGTTGTCATGCGTTTTAGCACCGCGAAGAACGCTGGAATCAAGATAGAAAAAGTATTGAAGAGCAGCGAAATTGGCTGGAGAAAGAGTTGCATAATAAGACGGAACAAGTTTTGACTTCCAGACGAGATATGGTAAGTTGTCTGCATTTTGATTTATTATTTGAATATTTCATTAATCCCGACCTGTAACATTTCAGAGTGCTAAGTTGCTTAACCTGGAGACTGAACTTCAATGTAGAACCAATGAGGTATTTTGCCATTCTATTGTAAACAAAAGTAATGATTTATAAATGCTTTGATTGTGTTTTCCTGCAGCTAACTCACAGTCGTCAAATGGAAGAATCCTTAAAGACAACTATCGAAAAACTTTCAAAATCCAATGAAAATTACCTTCAAAAGTTGAAACAAGTAAATAGCACAAATTTATTTTTTAGAATTATTTTACTTTTCTTTACTCCGTTTTTTTTCTAGTCTCACGATGAACATAACAAAATGGTGGAACTCTATACGAATGAATTACAATCTCAGAAACGTTTGATAGATCTCTATAAGGTGAGCAATAATAAATTAGCATCATTATGTAGTTGAGTTATTCAGTGAAACTTGTGAAACTTTTTTACATATTTAGGATAAGTCGACTGATGCTGACAGTAAAAGTGAAGAATTGGTGACTGCCGTCAAAGAAATGCAAAATTTGTTGAAGGTGGCTGCTGAAGGTACCGTTTGAATCATTTTTATGCCTTAAATTTTAAAACAAAATTTTGAATTCTGAATATTGACTTTTAGATCATGTGAAACTGGAAACGGAGAAGCAGGAAATATTGTCGGTTCTCGAAACTGAGAAGGAGGACATTACTGTGAAGGTGCAGCAGTTGGAACGTGAACTCCAGGATGCCAACCACTTACTGGAGAAGTTCAGAGCAAAAGGTGACACTTGTTTTATTTAGTTTTGAACAGTCCTTCAATGAATATTAAATCTACTGCAACATGAAATGAACTCAAGTTTTATAATATTATGTAAAACTATTGTTCTCGGCATGGACTACCCAATAATAACATTTCTAAAGGACCGATTATCTTTAAAACGTTTCACTGACTAGGTGTGAGTGAGGAAGAATTGAAACGGATGAACCCTTCTGCCGCGGTGGCACTCGACGCTCTCAAGCGGGGCCGAACACTTACCCAGATCTACACCGACTATATGCAGGTTGTGGAGGAGAGGGACACTCTACTCCTTGAGAAGCAACGATTATCCGACTACATACGGGAACTTATGGAGGAGATGGAGGACAAAGGTGGGTCTCTTACAGTGATATCAACTTACGTAAATAATATAAAAGTGTCAACGGGATGCCTGGTCCCACAGCACCGTCACTGAAGCGACAACAAGAAGAATTCCAACGGAGTCAGTCGGCAGTGGGTCAATTAAGCGGCCAACTGGACACCTCCATGCAACAATTGCTCACATACCAGACTGAAAACGAAGAGCTAAGTCGAACCAGTGCTTATTATCAGCGGGAGAACAAACGCTACAAGCAAACTTGTCAGGACCTCAGTAAACAGGTAATTAATTAATTATGCCCCGATTGTTAGGAATTGTTTATTCTTAAGGATCTAGATGAGGAATTTATCTGATGTGTTTGTTCCCTTGAGGTTCGTATCCTGCTCCGTGAGGTGGAAATCGCCCGCGGTGGCCGAATAGAAGGCACTGAAGACGACGGAGAAGTGACTTCCAGCTCTGTAGTGTCAGCAGGAGACATTATCTCCGAGCACTTGCTCACCTTCCGCTCTGTCTGTGAGCTACAAGAGAAGAACCAGAAGCTGCTCGCTGTATCCAGAGATCTGGGAGAAAAGTTGGAGGAGAGAGAGGCACAACTGCAAGGAGAAAGGTATCTCTTTATGAGCAAAACTTGTTTCCCTGATTATTGAGTGTCATATCATACGAATTATATGTTGATCCTCACAGGATGGAAGATTTGCAGACTCGAATGGACGAACTTCATGAGGAGGTGGAAAAAGTTCGACGATGTGAGCAAATCTCTCGCCAACAACTTGACATGACCACTCGTCAGCGAGACATGTACAAAGTTCTTGTGGATCAGGCCAACTGTCATAGTAGTGGTCATGACCTCTTCACTGCTACCACGGGCATGTCCTGTCCCTCCACTCCTCAGAAAGAAGGACAAACAGGTGTGCCACATTAAATGTTTCAAATAAAGAATTTGGATCTGATAACTGTTTTTATTTGTTTACAGAACCACAGCCCTCCCCCGTCATGAATTTCCATCCCTCACCCAGCGCTAATGAATCAATGCGTCGTCTCGAGGAAACTTGTGCAGCGTTGAAGGAGATGCAGTCTGATTTTCACAAATACCGCGAGGATAAAGCTGCTTCTGACAAGATCCATTCTGATACTGCCCAAAAACTCAGGGAGGATAACTCCGAGCTTCGTTTGCTTAATGCCAAAATGTCCTCGCAAATGGACTTCACTCATGAGAAGTTTAAGGTAGGTTATCTCTACTGTTTAGACTATAAACAGGAAAAGAACTCTTTGGATTGATTTCCCAGTTCTATTGTTTCGCTCTCTATCTTCTATAAAAGGTTTTGGAGACCAACATGATTAATTATAAGAAGGAAATCAATGTGTTACGTGACATGAACCAGAAGTACACCTCCAATATTGCCAAACTTGAGTGCGAGCTTGCCAACGGACGCGCAGAGTTATTGTCTAAAGTAGATCGATTGAGTGCTCTAGAGGTGCAGGTTCGCAGCTTACTCTCACAAAATGATAATCTTAGGGGGTCAGAAGGACGGCTAAGAGGAGAGGTTGAGGAATCGCGCAGACAACAACAAACTCAGCGATTGCTTATGCATAATCTGCAAGCTATTCAGGTAAAATACGCGCTACTACTTAAATAAGTTCAAAGTAGTATGAATTTTTTGTATACTATATTATAACACTAGCCTTACATATTTAGTAGAATCGGGCAAGCATCTAGCTCTTCAGTATTATGTAATTTCTGAATGGTTAGTTCCTACAGTACAATAATTCTTATGAAATAATAAAAGTGTACTCAGAAAATTGTGTTCATTTTTTAAATTATTGTAACAATTTCTTTTCACGTTTTTTGAAATCACATAATTTTTTTTGTTCAACAATAAATCATTTTGTTCTTTTAAAATTAATTCTTAAAATTTTCTCTGTTTTCTGATATTTACTTTCTTAAATAATTTTATCTAGAGTAATCTGGAACAGCGTGATTCTTCGGAACGTCTGCAGGTTGTACAACGGACAGAAACGTTACAGCGTGAAGTGGATTCTCTCCGACGTGAGATGGAACGAGAACGTGATACGACGAAGGAGCAGAGGTTGCAGTGGGCCGCTGACTTGCAGTCTTCTAAGAAAGATCTGGAAACTGAGCGTCAGTCGGCGGAGGAGGCATTGAATGAGGCGGTAGAGAAGTCCAAGGTCAGGGAAACGGAACTGTATGCTCAAATAGAAAAGTTACGTCAACAGTTGGCATCTGGAGGAAGTGTTATTTTGGCTGCAGGGGATACAGGTGAGCAATTATTTATTGAAGGAAGCAGTGATTATAACTTATGTAATTAATAGTCTGTTGCTTATTTTGACATCATGTAAGAAAATGTTACGGAATTAAAAAAAAGTGCATTGAATTGATGTTTTCGATTTTCTTTCGTTCAATCTTATGTCGAGTTCGATGTTTTTAATTTTGTTTTTGGTTGATAAAGGTAAGGGCCAATTGCTTTTCACGATAAATCGTGCTATTATCGTTCTTTTTGAATTGAAAATCCAGAAATTCGGCAAGGATTTCATCTGTTGGGCGTTCGATTTCCAATTGGATGTTAGTATTTTGTCTATTTAGAGATTAAAAAATGGGAGGGCTTCTTTATTAGATCAAAATAATGATACAGACTTCATCTCCGTCTAGAATGAAATAGATAATTGAACTTTATAGTCGATACACGTGCGGGCGGTCCTTAATGATCACTTTTAGTTTTTCCAATGTTGTGTTGAATTTGGTTTCTATTGTATAATATGTCTACGGTACTTGCTCATTTCTAGTTTTTTTATGTTGCTCAAGGAAAAATGTTTTACCCAATAATTTATTTAATATAAGTTTTCTATTATGATGACAGCCGTATAAGTTGTATACTACTATTGCTACTATTAAGTAGTGGGTTATATAATTTTGTGATTTTTTTATATTTTATTAAAAAAGAATTAAATATTATAATTTATTTTTAATGCATAATAATTGAGAATAATATATTACTGACCAATTATTTAGTGTAATCTATATTTTATTTTGTTATAATTAAATAAAATGAAATCACTAAAACAATGTTAAAACAATTTTAACAATTTTTTAACACTTTATTGATGCATTTCTTTTAAGGTGGTGAACAATCCGAATCAAGACAGCCGGCTGATGTTGATAAGGTTCAGATTTTGCAACTCCAGTTGACTGATACAGAAAGAGAGCGTGATGGTAAGGATAATAATTTTAGGCTCTTGTTTTAATAATTATATTTAATTTTGATGTGTTTTAAAGTTTTTTTTCTTTATGGATATTGTTGTATTGTTTGCTCCATAATAAATTAAAAGAAATATGATATATGTCGATCGTAATATTCTTTAAAATTTGAGACTCTATTAGTACATATAGTTTTAAAAGGTTTTCGTTATAGCTTTCAATTACAATGATAAAAACAGTATGTCTTATTTATTAATATCGGTAAGATAGGGTGTGTTCTTAATGTCAATCACTTTGATAAAATCAAAATGGAAAATAACTTCCGTCATACTAAATCGTTATTATTTAGTTTTTAGAATAAATTTGCACTTAAATTTACTAAAAAACTACATTTAAAGGAAGCAATTCCTATCAATTTTTTAATTTAACATTGGTCTCTTTAAAGATGAATTAATAATAAATAATACAATATGTTTTTTGTGGTAAACATTTTTATATTATTTTTTCTTATAGTATACTTTTTTGTGTATTAATTTATATTGAAGTGTAGGACAATTGGTTAAATTCTCAAATATCTGACAATTGGTTAAATCCTCAAATATCTTCTGAATATGATACTTTGATTTTCAGGTCTTCAGCAGACTGTGTCTCGTTTGACGACCCAGTTGACGGAATACAAAGACATTGCTGAAGGTGTGGAACATCGCCTCGAGGAAGAAGCTGATAAAACTCGACAGCTGCAGACTCAACTTAATACACGTCTAGAAGACGAGGTTAAACGTGAGTAGTAATATTAGTGTTTACTTATACCCCCTTCTTAGTCACCTTTCTCTTGGTGTAGGGTGTGAGTTCCTGCAGAGTCAAATTACACTACAGGAGAAGGAACGACAAACTCTTGTCAATGAAAATATAAAGACAAACGAAGAGGCCCATGACATGGTCGGTGGATGAATAGTTTTAATGTGTGGTGGGTGAACTATTTATATAGTGTTGATATTTATTCCAGAACGCGGAGCTTCGTCGACAGCTCTTACAGGTCCAGCATGACCTCCAGGAATCAATTCAACGTCGGGAAGTTGCGCTTTCCATTGAGTCAACTGCCAAAGCGGAGATTGACCGCCACGTCCAGATGGCCAGAGAAGCCAACGATAAGTACCAGCGGGAGCTGATTCTGCACGCTGCTGATGCCGAGGTGCGTTCAATCGCTTTATACTAATAAGTTTCTGCAGAGTCATGTCCAAAGTTTCCATTCGACTGTACTTGTAGGCGCTGGACAACATGAAAAAGGAGATGACAAAACTGCAGTCTGTCCGGGAAAGTTCTCAAGAGGAAATACAAACTGCCGTCACTGCAAGAGAGAGGGCCGAGAAAGCGCTGACAGATTACGAGACCTCTGTGGCTCAGTTAAAGGCTGATATTGAGGCTAGTAACGCCGAGCTTACCCAACAAAATGGGGATATGCAGGATCAGGTTGTCAAGGTGAGCCAGCGTCTTTATCACATGGCATTATTGTTCTCATTGTTAAAAATATCGGTTTTACTCCAGAAATATTTAAATGACAATCAAGTAAATATAATACACTAAGTTGAGGATGAGTCAGACAATTCAGAGGTGTAAATATAGACTTTCTACATGACAATTCAGAGGTGTAAATATAGACTTTCTACATGAAATGGATCAATCCTTTAATCAGTCTGCCAACCCCATAAAGATTGAGAGCATGGCATTAATTCATGATTATGCTCCGTCTCATGCTTACAAAGCCACCACGGATTTTCTGGCATCAAAGAACGTTAACTTCTGAAGCGGGCAGACTTCAGTTTCTGTGACCACTTAATTTGCAAACACGACACTCAATCTTTCTCACAGAACAACTGTCATTCTTAACTCATCGTAAAATGGAGAAAGCCTTCCGAAAGATGATCTCCAACTTCCAAGAAATCATCGCATGTTAAGGAAATTATATCTGAACTTAGTAAATGGACATTTGCGTTTCAATACAATATGTGCTCTTATCATTTTTGAATATAACTATTTCTGGAATGAAAAACGACATTTTTAACGAATCGTCCTGTTTTGTTTTTTAAAAAAATCATGAAATATATAATATTCCTTGCAATACTCTCCTTTGCATATTAATGTAGCTGACAAGTCAAATTGTTTCACTGCGTCGACTAACTGAAGGATCAGCAGATGTTTCTATCAGCGAAGAAGAATTGAAAACATCTGAACAATTGCTTCAACTCATCAAGTAAGACAAACTTTTGCTCAACACTTACAATTATTTTATTACATACAAATATATTGGTTGACAAATTTATTAAAATTCGAATTTCGTTCATTTTATAAAAAGCTTTAATCCTTCATATTTTTTTTTGGGGTTTAATAATAAATTAATAGTTTATTTATCATTTAGAAAACTTAAAGTTTATCATAACTGTCATTTAATTCTCTGTTAAGAAGACGCGAAGTGCTACTAATGCATTAGACTGTTTCGTTAATAAATATTCTTGTTCTTCTTTTTTTGATCCAGATACCTCCGCAGACAAAAAGAGATAGCTGAGGCAAGTATGGAGATGTCCACAGCGGAGAACTCTCGTCTTTCCTCGCTGGTTTCTGGTTTAGAGCGACAACTGGCCGACACACGCCGCTCACTGGAAGAGGAGAGAGAGTCGAGCCAGTTGGAGGTGGAAACTGCCGCCCAGCACGCCGAGTTGTTGAAGAATGTGGAGCAGTTGAATCTGGTCACAGAGAGTAACCGCTTGTTGCGCCAGGAAAGAGAGACTCTTACTAGGACTGTGAGAGAGGCGGAGAATAGGGTGGGTGGATTTGTGATTTTTCTAAAGAAGTACTCAAAATGTTTCTTTGATAGTTGTTGTGAGTTTAGTAAGTTTTTACTGACGTTCTTACAGACATCTCAGTGAATTGTCAATACAAATTAAGGGTAGACTTCCCCGCCTTTTAACTAATTACCAGGGTCCTTGACAACCCTTGTATTTTGTTATGCCCTTGAGAACCCATGTATTCCAGAAAATTGTACAAATATCCAATGACTCTCGATTGAATTTGTTTATTAGACCAGTTCATTCAAAAAATAAAAATTATTTACATTTGGATAATTATACAATCTGATCTTTCATATTTTTATATAATTGACTTTGAAAATCCCTTGAATTTCAAATTATGAAAAGCGTGGGAATACATTTTTTCGTAGATTAGATTTTAACATTTTTTATACAAATGTATGTCATCCTATTTGGCTATGTAAGTTATCTTGGTTACTGTTTTATCTGCAATGCTAAAGAACGATACTGTACATGATAAGCTACTTAAATAAGACGATTAAAATTCTATTTAGAATATTATAAATGTTGCGTGACTTAAAAATACATGACATTGTTTCATGAAACAGAATATTAATTGTGAAACTATGAATCAATATTATTCAGCTAATAAAATGATCTGTAACATATTTATAGAATAGTATAAATAAATAATGTCATTACCAAAATAAGTACCTAGGTAAACTTACAAATTTGATATCTTCATTCTTATATCTGTAAAATTGTATAGATTCTGTTAAATTATTTGTGTGTGTTGCAATCAATATCCATGCAGACATTACTATTAATAAATAGACATTTCCCTTTCCAAAACAGTCACAACCAGACATACAATATTTGTTTTTATTTTTAACGAGTTGAAAGATTCCTTCACATTGAGACATTATCCACCTGTCTCCTGTGATATATGCTAATACGAAGTGAATTTATTGTCTTATATGACTTGAATATCTTTAAGAACACTAGGAATATGTTTTTAAGGGTAATAAACTTCCCTTTTTGCACTTTTCGTCCCCAGTTGACTCTTATCCACCTCCTGAATTGTTAATGGGTGATCTTGCTTAGAGAACGTTTTCGCTTATCGATTGAAGTTTATGCGTTGCACTGTTGAGAATCGAATTAGAACGTTCTTTTGTGTAGAGCATTTTACACACGCACCCATACAATATATATTTTTTTAATATTAACTATGTTTTAATGAGTTGAAAGATTCCTTCACTTAAATGAGACATTATCAACCTGTCACCTATGATATATGCCAATACGAAGTGAATTTATTGTCTTATATGACTTGAATATCTAAAAGAACACTAGGAATATGTTTAAAGGTAATAAACTTCCCTTTTTGTCCTCAGTTGACTCTTATCCACCTCCTGAATTGTTAATGGGTGATCTTGCTTGTAGAGAACGTTTTCGCTTATCGATTGAAGTTTAGGCGTTGCTCTGTTGAGAATCGAATTAGAACGTTCCTTTATGTAGATAATTATCTCTTTTTCTCAAATGTGAATACATAGTAACTGGTCTAAAGATTTTTACTAGTACCGTTTTCTATTATGTCTCAATTTTTTTATGTATTATCAATGTTTATTTTTTCCCATCAATTATATCAACGCGAATTTACTAGTTCTATTATTGTTGTTTGCTTTGAATCAGGGTTTCCACTATCCCTTGAGAACCCTTGATTATTTTTTTAAAAATGTACAAATATCCCTTGAATATCGATTAAATTTTAATCCTGTATACAATTTTTTTTAAAACTAATTTTTTTATTAAATCATTTTTCCAGTTCATTCTAAAAATCAAAATTATTAACATATTAATAATCGGTTCTTTCATATTTTTATATATTATTATAATAGTGATTATTAACAATATTATGACGTATTAAACAATTTTTCATATTTTATATAATTGACATTTTTAAACAACGTGGGATCCCTTTTGAATGTCTGTTATGCGTTGCCTTTGTTACCAGGCGGAGACTTTGAAATCGTCGATAGAGCCGCTCCAGGAGAAGCTGCGTGTTGTCACCGATGAGCGTAACTCCTTTGAAATTGATCGAAAATCACTGGAGGAGGAGAGAAATCGTTGGAAAGAGCGATGTAACAAGTTGATTGAAAGCGCTGAAAGGATGGACCCCGAGCAGTATAAGAAAGCCTGGTAGGACCCGCTTACTAGCTCTCAGTATTCCAGAATAGTCAATCCAACCGTTAAATTGCACTTTGTTCGGGTATAGTGCTAACTCTAATAATATAAAATGTTTCTGTTAATGTTAAGTTTAACTCGGAAATGTAGCATCAAAAAGTGTTATTATATCAATCATTCAAAATGTTAGAAGGTCCATTCACTCAGCTTTGCACCTTTCTCTCTTTTTCTAATGTAGTACTGAACGCGACGAGCTAACCGAAAAGTTGTCATTTAGCGAATCAAAAATCCGTGGACTGGAGGGAGAGCTGTCTAGTCGTGACAGGACAATCGGGTCACTTACTGCCAACATAGAGAGTCTCAAGGAGACACTGGCAGACCAGGAGACCACTTCTTCTGATCTCATTAAGAAGAACCAAAACCTAGAGGCGAACATGTGAGTGTCTTTTTGTTTCTATTATAAATATAATGTTTTTATTTCAAGAACATGTACATTATTTTTTCTCAACATAACAAAATTCAACGAGTTTCTCTAGATGAAAAAGCATTTCGGTTTTGTGGGGTATCGTTTGAAATTAACATGTATCATTTTTGCTATTTCATTTTCAACATGAGGATGATGAATACTGCTGACGTGTTTTCATTTACTAATGTCTAAACGTTATAAAGCTAATACTACATGTCAAACAGGTTACCTAGCAACCGTAATTAAGCAATCGATTCTTTGAAATAAAAATATTCGTTTATAAAACGAGACTTATTAAAAAATAATGCTTAAAAAATCATTTTTGTACGAATGAAAATGTTCCATTTTTTCCATTTAGCTTAAATGTAGAGTAATGAACTGTTCAAACTGAATTATGTTATTATTGTGAGGTTATCATTTATTGGCTTACCTTTTCATGTGTGCCCAGGCAAAAGCGGGATGGCACAATAGCACAACTCCGCGATATCGCCCGCAAGTACAAAACGGAGGCTGAAAGTCTAAAAAAGGAAACTCTACAAGAAGGAAAACTACGTGAGTTTGCATCTTGTGCAGGAGACACTTGATAACTGTTTTTGTTTATTCCAATTGGAAGAATGGTTTGTTTTGTTTTCTAAGGGGGGAGTAAGGCCGGACCACTTCATGACCACGTCAAACAACAGGAAAAAAGTTTAGAAATAACAATGATATCTTACTGAACACACAAAAATGGAAGGATTTCTAATTAATATAGCTGGGTAGTTTTGTGAGATTAGTTTTGTAAATTGGTTTAATAATTAAACAAATTGGCTAGGTCTTTTAGTGTATAGTCAAATAAAGTTGCACTCAAATCATACATTATGGAAAGAAAAAACAACATTTTTAATTTGAAAACATTTATAAAAAACACCAATTTAAAATGTTATTGTTTTTTCATTCAATTCTATGAAATCACCATTACTTATTACATTCTCAAATTATTTATACTTCTACAGATCTTGTTTATTACTTCACAATTTCTCAGTAATATTTTTATGCGTGTCTTTTGTTTTGTTTGCCTTTTTTAATTAGGGGAAGGAAAGAAAATTGATCGCATAAAGTTTGTTTTAAAGATTGTATTGAATTTAAATAGTGATTTGTTGTTTTGTCCGATATTCCAATTAATTAAAGGCAACAGGCTAGTTTTGCATGTCATTGAAATGGTCGTGGTGGATTCTAGTGAATGACGATGGTAGGAGGAAATAGGTAAAATAATATGGAGCAGGCAACTCGGTTTAATATCTCTTTAGTTGAATCATTAATTCAAGTCCCACAGCAACATATTTCTTGGTGTGTTTGTCTGCATCCCTTGTGAGATGAAATCAGTGACTTTTATAACTATGATGAAGTTAATGCATTATTGTCTTATTTATGCTTAATCTTATTTGATCCGGTTCAATTTAATAGAATATAATAGAATAGAATTTTAAAAAATGTATCCAGATATAATTGATTTGTAGTTTTTATTATTAACTTTGAAAATAATTTTGATTATATTAAAATAAAAATGTCTCATAATGATGTCTCATTAACCTCTTAACATTTCAATTAGTGCAGACTCTATTTTTATACTACTTGGTAATAATTATTAATGTCTGCATGTCCAAACTTATGCAGAAGACGAACTCCGCCAAGCACGAGAATCCCTTTCTGAGGCTCAGCGGAAGTTGTCTGACAGTGCAGCCGAAGTAGGCAATCTTACCAGCCAACTTAATTCGGCTAATGAATCCCTGACTAATGACAGGAAAGTCTTAGAGGATCTCCGGGTGAGTTTTCGTTGTATGCATCATTTTGATTATCGGCAAGACGATAATAACACTCCTTGATGCAAAGATGTTATACAGACGACGCTCTAATTGTTTCCTTCTATCTAACTCTTCTAACAGCGTGTGAGCACAGCAGATGCGGACACACCTTTGGTGGAACACATTACCGGCCTCCTCGCTGAACAAAGAAGTCGAGAGACCAGCCTAACCAACCAGAACACCCGGCTACAGGAGGAAGGGGAAGAGCGCAAGCTTCGTCTTCAAATGATGGAGCCACAGATGCAGAGGTTGGTACGTGAGATCACAGAACTCCGGAGATTGGCGGCCGTAAGCGTTCCTCCTTCAACACAGCAGACGATGACCAGCCTGGTACCCGGGCCGGCCAATGCGAGCGCTCTTTGTCCAACCACCGGTTTCGTTGAGATGGACGCAGCAAGTGGACAAGGTTCTCCTTTTTTTATTTTCTTGTATGATTCTATTTATAGTGTCGGCGTCATACTCACTGTCATGTTCCCGCTTCTCCAGGAGTCATGGAAGAAGAGCCAAGACCTCGGTCAACTCCCCTCCCCCTGGCGTGCTCAGCACCCACCAGGTCCACCGCCGTAGCTCCACCCCAACAGTCTGTCTCCCCACCGTCCACATTACAACAACCACAGCAACAACAAGTTTACCCCGGAGGACAGGGACCACGGCAAACTGCGGAGATAAGACCTATGCCTAGTGTTGCCACGGTGATGCCTACTCCTGCTCAGGGTAATTGTTTTTCGGGCGATTAAATCACATAAAGATTATTTTTTGAATTTTAGATTAAACTTCAACTGAAACCTTAGCTATGACGTTTTTTAAATTTTTTTAACTAATTACAATAGTTATTTAATTTAGTCATTTAATTGGTATTAATTTATTTCACAGCGGTATATTATTATCTATATTACAATAAAGAATCTTTTATTTGTCTGGCTTAAACAAAGCTTTATTAAGATGACATTTTAATCCTTTTATAATTTTTTTCAAAAAATCACCTTTACGAATGTCTCTTTACGAATCGTTCTTATTTTTTATATTCTAAGATTATTTCATAATCAAAAAGAAAGCACGATCATAAGCTTCGTTAAATGAACCAATTATTGCTTGTGATTTGAATTTAATATTTAACAGCACAATAGACATTTTTCGTCAGTAATAAGTTTATTTTTGAACAGTAATTAATTTTTATATCAAATGAATAATTTATTGACAAGAAATTTATAATTTATTAAAATTTAATTTATTGACAGTATTTCTTTAATTATAAAACAGTAATTTTGTTTTATCTCTTTTTTTTCAATGAGGACATATTACACTTCGGTCCTTTTTTCTCTTGTCTTCGGTAAAACCTTACAACATCTGATTAATGGAATATTTTTATGTAATGCGTGGGCTTAACAACTTTCATTTTATTATACTGTACTGTACTTTATTTATTATAATAGATGTAATCATAATTACCTATTATTATGTCTGCTTTTGTAAGACTATAATGAATATAATTATTTAAATAACATTAATCTCCATATATCATATTATGATTTATAATCTCATTCATTTTCTGTTTACGTCATTGTTAAAATAATTTTTGTAATTATTTTAAGTTACATACTTTTCTAGTTATCTTTGATTAGTTGTGTATCACCTGCTACCCAACTATTATTCCATATATAAACAAGACCATTTCTGGTTTTATGTTTTAAATCTTAATTATTTTATCGCGGAGCCTGTTGGTTTTTCATAATGAAATTTTATTAAAATTTCTATTTTTGTCAAGTGTCGAATTAAATTTAATTAATTTTTTTTATCTCTCATTTCCACATGTGTCGTGGGCACTATTTTTTGTTAAATAACAATTTAAATATTATAATTATGTGCGATTTATTTAAAAGAACACAATTAAAAGAACAATTTTAATTGAATATTGATCATTATGATTCAATTTTAATATCAATTTAGCTTTCCACGAAGAATCATATTCCTGACAAAAAGCTAAAAATAATCGATACCAATTTAAATTCTGAAATTATTTCCAAATAAGTAGATATAAATTTTAAGAATTGATTGATTTTAAACAAATTTTTCTGTGAATAATTGTAAGAAAATCTTTACTAAGTTTCTTGAAGTTTTTACGTTTCATTAGTAAAATCAATACATAGCAAAGAATTTATGGAGTGTTATTAGCATTAGATATTGATTAATATTTGAGGAACGAATATTTTTCTCAATAATGTTGATTAAGAATTAAAAGGAAATTAATATAGCGAATCTACTGTGATGTTGATTAAAATTTGAAAAATTTAATTAAAACAATCGGAAGTTACAATTTGTGACTATTTGTAGTTTACATGCATACTACCTATTTTAAAACAATCTTTATTAAAACCCTATTTCTGTGTTGATAGAATTAAAGAATTTTTTTGGTTGTTTTGCGAAACCCGATCAAATTGAACCTAATTGTTCTTTTTTTTCTCTCTCTCAGAGCTACCCGGCAATGAAGCCGGAAATGCAATTAGCAGTACAGCACATCTGCAGATGGGCCCGGTGATTGCTGTCTCCGTGCCTGTTGAAACTGCGGCTGTCATGGACACACCTGTCTCTTCCAGCAGCGGCGGTGTTGGTATGGAGTTGTCTGGCAGCAGCAACAACGGCGGTGGGGGCATGACATCAGCGGTGCTGGTTTCAAGTCTGGGTGATGCGGTCCCCTCTTCATCTCTTTCTGCTTCTATGGGAGCAGGGGTTGCTGATGTAAATCCAGTGTCGCCTTCGAATACGACTGGTGAGTAGGGGTCCATTCGGATATTTGAATTGGTTTTGTTATAGGAATCCTTATTTTAGCTTTTGAAGCTTAAAATATGATAATTATAAATGCCAAAATAAATTGTTTATGCTTTCTTGATTTAAAATTTTGATATGTTTAAAAGAAATAAGGTTGTTGTCTTTTTATGCTGTATTTTCAATAATTAATATGAAGCACGCTACAGGATGTTTTGTTCTACTATTCCAAGATTAAACAAATTATAGTCATTATTTAGTTGTACAACTTTTCAGACAAACTAACGCATCATTATCACATAGCTCTCTAGGTTATTTTTCTTGAATCATAATAATTATGTTTATAAAATTTTTCTTTCCTTAATGGTCAAACTATTTAAATAGTTGTTCTGCTTCTTGTATTTCATTATAAAAATTCTCCGCAGAATAATTATGTTCTGAACGTGCCCTTTTATTAATTTGTAGACGTTTTCTACTCTTAAGAAGAGAAAGCGAAGCTTTCTTTTGCTTGAAACCATTAATTGAAATAATTCTCTTTCTGTGTAACCAGGACTGACAACAATGCGCGGTGGTGTCGGGAAACGACGCCGCGAGGACACCACCTCCCCAGCGCCATCTTCAGCACCACTCCAGAGCGGCATGGAGCCCAGCAGTAGTGGGGCTGCCAGTTTTTTGGGGGGTCCTAGCGAGGCCAAGAGACTCCGTTCTGTGCCGGTGACTTCTGGGGAAGATGAGTCCCAGGATGTTAGTGAAGAGGTCGAGCTTGCTGATGAAGATGTCACTGAGGTAAGGCCAGTGTGCTTTTATTTCTTCACTTAACAAACTGTTAACTATTTCGTCTAAGTCATTTCGCATCGTAGTTTAATTCTTTAAAATTGAATAGTTTTGATTCTCCCGACCTATCATTAGAATAATTGTTCTGTAAATTGTACTGTAATTCTTCTTGTATGTCACCATCATTGCATATTTCTTCATTGTGTTAAATAATCTGTTCTCTGGTGTAAAATCATTTGGTGGGAGAGTTGTGTTTATGTGTATGTTCTCTTGCAAATCAAGCGTAATCAATTGTTTAATCTGACTGACACAATAATATGATGGCAGTAGAAGAGAATTCCTTGTTAATTATTAGTTGGCAACCTATTATTATTGTCTATGCCATTGGAGTTTAGTAAATGTAGAGTTCTTCATAAACGTTTATTAAGAAGGTGATAAAACGATAGATAGTAAATAATAGTCGGAGTTTTTAAAAAACTAATACTTTTATACAAAAAATGTTTGTTTAATATCACTTTTTCAAATAAAAATTATGGTGTTATGATCGTTTAAACATTTATAAAAAGTGTTCTGCTGCAGCAAGTTAAATACGTTTCTTACGATTATTCAACTTACTTCCAAATTCCGTATATCGCTAATTTCCTTGTTCATAGTATCGAATTATATTTAAAAAGATTATTGTTCCAATTATATTAATTATTCTTCAGTTAACTTTATTTTGACTGTATTTTACTAACTTACTGTTATAATCAGCTGTTTGTATATAGTGTATTAATGATTCCTGTTTTGGTGTGATGTTGTCACCTGCTAGGATGATCTTGAAGAAGACGAAGAAGGGGTTCAAGATGAAGAATTTGTGGAGGATGAAGAGGAGGATGAAGAAGGCGAACATTTCGGCGAAGATGAGGAAGAGTTTGAGAGTGATATGGACGATGCTGAAGCCGAAGAAGTTGGAGCACATGAGGTCATTGAACTTAGTAGTAAGTGTATCGTCCTCATTGATACAAAATAATTTGATATTGATCTCTAAAAGATACCTGTACCTTTGTTATCTAATCTAGATTTGTTAACTGTTCGTTTGATCTATCATAATTATTATTGTCTAGCTAATTTTTAGTTTTAGTGGAATAATATTACATTTCTTTTAAAATTAATTAATTAAAATATGTTTAAATTAACTGTACAATTTAATATCATTAGCGGGATCTAGATGTTTCTTTTATTATTTTATTTCATGTATTATACTGAAATTAATGACAAAAAAATTTGTCCACAGAATAAAAATAATATATTTTTTAATTAATCTTCATTAGAAAGGATGTTTATCTTTCATTTCTAATTATTAGCTAACCTTTTTTATTTAGCATATTTTATATATTGACTATAAATAGATGTTTGTCTTACTTTTTAAAAGAGAGCTGTGAACATAAACATTCTTTTGTTAAAGCTACCGATGTCATTCAATAGTTTTAAAGCTATTAATCTATTCTTTTTATTCTATTATACTTTCTGAAAACAAATTACACGAGAATTATGTAAAAGAATTTTACAGCATAATACAGTATTAGTTTGCGAGAAAAACCTGAATCCAAATACATGATTCTGAATGTTGAAATATTAAGAGACCAATTGACCCAGATTCCGAAATGGTAATGGTTTAATCCTTCAGTTTTGGAATGTGCCACACTGCCATTAATCTTCCTTGATATTCGTATTTGGCCTCATGATATCTGTTGCCATTCTTTAAAAATCGGTTAAATTCGAAATTTGATTTAATTACTTTAGGAACTGCGTCTGAATAAATTAATTAGTTTGTCAGCAATAAGATTTTAATTTTCACACTTAGAAGGAAGCAGCATTAATAGATAAAAATCATGGGACAATAATGTATTTCTTTCCTGTATAAATACACATTATTATATAACCGCCCTTGTTTATAGTCTTATTTATTTAGTAATAATAATGTAGGTGTGGACTGTAAAAATATTGTGTACATCAAGATTTTTGACAGAATAGAATTATTTGAGAATGAGAAAAGACTGCATTTATCCGAGTAACAGAATCTGAAATCTGGATTTATCCACCTACATGTGTGACTCTTTCTCTCTCACGCGCTTTAAGGTTGTCATGGTTTTATCAAGAGTCTCCCTTCGTGTCATTTCCGAATTATTTGAATACAAGCAGACGACTTCGTTATTTTCCAAAGGGTGTTTAATATGTACAAAAGTCAAGATTATATTGTTATTTCTGTTGATAGGCAGTAGTGAAGAGAATGCGGAAGACCTAGGCGACTCCCAGGAAGACTTTGAAGACGACGGGGAGGACGAGGAAGATGATGGACCAAGTGAAGAAGGGGAGATAGATGATCGAGGAGAAAACAGTCAAGATATTCCTGATGTAGATTCTATTCTGCCTGAAAGTTTGGTCGAGGAGTTCCCGGAAGAGGGATTTGTACCCATGGTTAATGTGGGGGCTATTGGTGAGTCCCAATAATTAGTATCACAACATTTTAACATACTATTTTTAGTTACAGTCCGTTTTTTTATATTTTCACAAATGTAACAAAACATCATTTTTGTATAATCGATCTATAATCAATAAATTGATACATCTGATAGACACAGAGCGGCATTTAATTTTCGCGTCACGTTTTTGGAAAAGATTGATTGTAGACTATTATGGATTGATTCAGATTTGTGGGTCAATCTTTCACTTAATTGATTGCAATGAGATTATTGATATGTTACAGGCTACTCCTCTGTGGATACTGAAGGTTACACCAAACCAAAAGGTTCGTATTTTTCAGTGTTTACAATTTAATTGTAGATTATTATCTATGTAACAATCGTTAAAGCTTCATTGTCAGTTAGAACTTGTAATCCATTTTATATTTCTTCTAGATCAAGCAGTGAGTGAAAGTCACACCATTAATCCTCCCATGATTGTGAGCACTTCTTCGGTATCTAGTCCCTTCACAGGAGAAGAAGGTACTGCTCCATCCACTTCGGAAGCCACCGGTTAGTATTGTACCTTGCTTGATAATGAGATTTTATAACTCGATCTACAGATAATTGATTGCTTTGGTAACCATCAAGCATTTCTATTGGAAAGATGATTCCACGCGATGTATCAATTTATTAATTTTAGTCCTTAACGTGTAAGCGCTAAGTATATAAACATGATATCTTACTCCAAAATCAAATCATTTATTTTTTTTAGAAATCCTTGCTAGACTGAAAGAATAAAAAAATCTTTAAATATGCAGAAAAGAGATAAAATTCTGGTTTAATTAGTTATATTTGTCTTGCATAAAGTCGACTTATGTAATTGTAATTTTTTTCTTTTCGAGTAGGAAGATTTCCACATAAATTTAATATCGCTTATGCCTCATTCAAATGATATTATTTTTTTGTAGATTTAAATACCGTTAAATTTATTAATTGTATATTTAACTGAAATTATTTATTTCGTTCTTTAACTGTGAAGTCATATTTTTAGTTTTTTAATATTTTACAAAATATTTTGTTTTTGATTGTTTAACTATGAAGTCATATTTTTTGTTTTTTAATATTTTGTTTTTAATTCTTTAACAGTGAAGTCATATATTTAGTTCTTTTATA
>JAUZNC010002308.1:0-28119 GCA_034780395.1 Vannuccia rotundouncinata | reverse complement strand
TGCCAAGTTACAACAATATAATACAATTTTAAGGATAATTCTGCCAAGTTACAACAATATTAAACAATGGTAATGATAATTGTATGATTATTTATAATGAATTATTGAATAATTTTTTCAGTCTAAATAACAACAGGAATTAAGAAAATAAATTGTATATGTAGGCATTGAAAATTCATAAAATAAATTAATTGAAATTTCAAGTTTTGTCAATTTAAAAAAAATAATAATTCTATTCGATTAATAATCTAAAGTTGATGTTCAAGCTATAAATGAATGCACTAGGGGTTTTTTCATATAGAAATATGTAGGTAATTGATTGACGTATTTTAACAAAAATATAATAAAGAGTTGAAATTAATAGGACTCTTCGGAAAATCAATTCATGGATAGAGATATAATGTAATCATCAAAAACTTAATTACGAGCTTCATTTTCAATACGTGCAATGTCACTATGCTAGAATGTAAGCTCCACTCACAAGAGGCATAATTACTTCATGCAACATTTCTTTAATTGTTTCACTAAAGGCTTTTTCTTGAGAAATTTTCTGGCAATTTTCTTTCCAAAAGTCATTTAGGCACTTTCACTTTGGCAATTTGAACTTTAAAAATTGTTGTTATTCTTCTTTAAAATTGTTTTATAAATTTGGAAAATTCTTTAATCTGGCGCTTTATCAGGGTAGACTACGACCTACAATATTTAAATTTAATTCGATGAGTTCAATATTTTTTTGAGGTTTCCATTTTCAACTCACCAACAAAAATGACGATAGTGAGAAAGGAGTAAAACATGATCCAAGTGGCGACCATGTTAGTGGACCTCTCATAGTCACATCGTTCCCACACAGGTCCGTGAGATACCAGAGAGAAGACGGAAATATTTTGGGTCTCACAAGTGGTTGTATAAATAATCGTCATGTTGTCAGCAGAAAACTCGCTGCCATCCCCATCTGGCGAAGAGAAAAGTAGATGTCGCCCAGAAGAGTAAAGGCCGTTGTTTTTGGCCATGTTTTCTGTGAATTAAGGGATGAAAAAACAAAATGTAACGATTTTGTAATTATTTAAAAACTTCAAATTCTTCCTTGTTAAAAATTTCAAAACATCGTTAGATACGATAATTTTTTGTTTAACAAGAACAATATCAATATTGTGATCAATAATAAATTATTTGGTTTCCTAGGTATTATGATTCTCATGAATCACTTATTAGTTGGATAAAATGGAGTAATTTTGATAATTTATAATTAAATAGATGAATGTAAATATGCTCTAACTTTGTTCTAAATATACGCTAAATATTACATTGCAAATAATTTCAACGTCAAGATTTGGTTACAACATTGGCTTTAACAACAAATATCACGAATAATTCATTTATTAGCAGAAAATAAAGGAATAAATTGAAGAAAATGTTCTTTAACAAATAAACCCAATTCTTCTTATAATCATAATCAATTAATATAAAATATCGCATGTTAGTTCTACCGGTATGCTTCGTTCTTATCATGGGAATAAAATTATAGTCTCCTGTGATATTTCAATAAAATTATATATATAATTAATAGCGTATCAACTTTTTTCTATTTACTGAGATAATGAGCAGATATGTATGAGTTTCAAGAACACAGAATTGATGACATTGTCTTTTCTAATCGTGTAATCTTTGCTCTCCTTCAAAAAATATAACATTAATGAATATATTTATGTATTGAAGTGAATTAAAAGTTGTCTAAATTTTAGAAAATTGTTCGTTACTATTTTTCACAATTATATTAGGACCTAATTGAAAAGTTTTTCTTACATCCTGACTATAAAAAATGAGTTAAAATTCTATTTTGCATTTTTCCCTCTTCAGGTTAGTGTAGTTGAGATGACAAAGGCAATGAATATAAAGAAAGAAATTCTACAGACAATTCGCTCAAGAGTCATGAAAGGAGAACTGAAAGCCAAAATGCTCTTCATATAACAATTAGCGATCAAAAGCGTGACTTCAAATCATTTTTTCCTTTCTCAAATAAAACTTTTTTTTCTATTCTATTTTCTGTTTTGCTCTTAGTAAAGTTTTTGCAGTTGTGATTTTCTACGTGATAGTTAAAAATCAATTATTTAATATCCTCTTCGTCTGAGTCCTGGCCTCGCCAAACAACCTAGAATACAAAATCGGATGACTTACATTGGAAAAGATTCAACACGCTTCTGAAACAATGGTGAATAATTGAGAGTAATCTAAACTGGCATCTTCACACTTCTGCTCTCTTCTTGTCATGAAAGGATGAGTTTCGTTTGAGATGATTGAAGAAGGATAGGAAGCTATAATTTGGAAAGAAGGTCACTACAAAAGATTTGTGTACTGTGTGTGAATTATAATAGTGCAAGGAATTCTCATCACCTCTGGTTAAGAGTAAATTTCAGATAATCAAGGATGTTTATAAAGTGTGGAAAGTTGACCCTTATACGTACGGACGCCTATCAAAAATATGTTGATCAAACGGGTCTGGGTGTCTGGAAAATCGCTATCCTCCCCCGATGGTTGTGTAAACAGAATACTGAATGAATAGTTTTGCTTTATTCTTGTGATAGTTTTACCATTTTTTCTTTTTTTTCCGATACAGTTTGTTGAAAGCAAATCGGTCCTTAGAAAGTTTTTAGAATTACATTTTTTTTTAAATCAAAATATAATGTTTTAATATATCTTATCTTCGATAAGCGCAACAATATTGTTTTAGGTACAGTATATGTATATTCCGATTAATTCGGCACTTCGTGTAATTGGCACATTTTCTATTTTCTAAATATAGAAAACTCATCCGGTATAAGATATTTTTCAATTTTCATAAAAATTTCACTGAAAACTTTGCTAGAACAAGCTGCATATTTTTTATTATTAAAAAGATTTATTTTATAACTAACAAAAAATAAATATATCAAATTTTCATAAAAGTATAAAATATTCATAAAATACTTAATCTTATTAAATTTGACACAGATGATCAATACAAAAATATGTTATAGTTTTTATATAGATGTAATTTTATTACCACAACTTATAGTATTTTCTCTCAAAATAACATATATTTTACGAATAGTACACTATGAAAAAATGTAAACATATTTTAGCAGAAATTTTGTGAAGGATTTAACAAAAAAGAAAAATTCCAATCTTCAATTGTGTGAAAAAATCTAGAAATCAAATTTAAAAGAGATTTTACTTTTCAAAATCTAATTCGAAAGTATAATATACCTTATAACCAACTTGAAATGGTAAGTTTAAATTATTGGTTTGTTAAAACGAAAGACGTATAAACACCAGAAAATAAAAAAATAGTTTTTCTCTTTTTTATATACTTGGCTCCAATCCTGATAGATGTAGTAGATGGGGCATGAAAGCTTTCCTTTTCATTAAAAATGAATATCAACTATATCCTATAAAGCCACAAATTATAATTATATGAAATAAAAAATAAATAAGGTAAACTTAGAGGGTTAGCTTATTATTACAACTGCTTCAAGCTTTGATAGCTAAAGTTTACAAATAATGAAAATGATGAACTGTTTTTTACGAATGTGAAAGTTTGTTAATATGAAAATGCTACAATTTATTCAACTTTAAAAATTTAAAAATTTAAAAGTTAAAAAGAAAAATTTTGTTTTATATCATTAATTATTTTTTTTTAATTATATAGGACAATATTTGTGATTTAGAACTTTAGTTTTATTTAAGCTAATTAATTCATAAACAATCTTAAATTTCAACAACAACAACAACAAAAATTTCAACTTTATTAAATACTTATTCAATCAAAATGATTAATAAAAATTACTATTAGATAATTAAATATATCTTAAAAGGAAAAATTATCCTCTTATATTGAGTGGATTTAAACAAATCGTTATAATAATATACTTCGTGCTGAGTGATTTTAGGAATTATAGTTTTCAATGTACTAAATTCAGTAAGATATTCTGAAAGTATAGTAAAAATATTTTAATTTATAAATATTGCAGTCTGTAAAAAAATAACGATAAATTTAGTTTTTTGTTTAGAAGATAACTAATTATAAAAAGTTAGCAATTTGTAGTTGAATAAATTAATACTGTTCAAGATCAACTTTCAATATTATCACGAGCAAATATCTATGTTATGAAAAAAGTTTTGCGTATTTAACTTCATTCTCTTGTGTGCTATAGGCTTGTTTGTTCATGATATAAGTAAAGAATATAATATAGTATAGGATCGATTACTAATTCTAGAGAAATAGCTTTAGATGAAATTATTAACCCCCGTAATGAAGGGGCTATTGACTAGAAAGGGAAATCATAGCATCATAAAGCTGTCAGTGCCATTGTTATGCATTTTAATCAAAAAAAAGTTCAAGCTGAATTTGCAGGAGATTTCGATATGTGTTATCACGAAATATACTTTTAAAATAAAGAATAGAAAATTAATTTTGGAAATTCTATAGAGTATCAGGGTAGTTCAAATATAGGATATAGGTATCAGTGCAAATATCTAATATCGTATCAGCTCTTTCCTAATAATTTTAAAAAGTTTTATTCATATACAAATAAAATGTACCTCGAGTTATTATCTATATTGTAAAAGTATATTATTGCGTCTTTGACAAAATGTCTTTTATAATAAGATCCATCGTTATCCTGCTCATCATGCAACTGATATTATTTTTATATTAACAAAATATCTAATTAAATATTTTTCATCAGATCTTCGTGAAACAATGATTACTTATTAAGAAATAATATTCCTGTTTTTTTTTCCTTTAGCTGAACACTAAAGTATTTACGTTAAATACGTTAAAATTTTCAGAACAATAATGTTATTCTAATATAAAAGACGAACATATTTGGATAATAATAATTTAATCATATAATATATATACCAATAGCAATATACCAACTATACAGTTTGTATAAGATTTTATCATTACATTCTAAAGGTTTATTGACTCAAATTATAAATATAGTAGTATTACGCCTCAAACTTTTATGGCGCTGATATCTGACAAGACCATTTTACGTTTTATCGTATTCTGAAAAATTCTTTTAAAAATATGACTTCTCGTGAATATTTATTTGTCACAAAAATTGGTTATGTTCGCAATTTTGCTGGTTCAGATAATATAGTGGTAGTTATTCGATCCTAAGCTGATTCAACTATAATCCTTCCGTGCATTATGTAGTGGTTGGATAGATAACGTATGGGAAACTGGAACAGTTCATGAATTATTAATTATTCTCACAAAAAAATTAAAGGGTGTTATGATAAAAAAATTATCTCTTTGAAATTTGGTTTAAAATATTTTTTTATATTTTTTAAAGCAAAAGTGTCTTATTTTATACTTTTAGTGAGTTACCTTAATTTTATCTATAAACCAAATATTACAAATTTTGACAATTTTGACAATTTTTCTTACTATTAAATCAATTTGATTTTGGTTTTATAGTCAAATATATTGCGAACAGAATTTTCAAATTATAAAAATTCTGATTGATATTGTGTGCAGAAAATTAAAAAGAGTTTGTTTTTATATATTTATTTGTGAATAAAAAATATTTATAAATAAATGATGAACTCTTAGACTTTGTATTCTTGTAAATCAAGGGAAAATAAATTATACAAAAAATATTTTTGAAATCATTCTATATAGATAAATTAATTGTATTCAAAAACGATTATTTGAACCGAATTAATAATAATACATGTGAAATATTTTACAATAATTAATACTACAAATTTATTTTGAACGTTATTTTTTCAAAAAATAGCACATACAAATTGTAATTGATTCAGAAAAATAGTTCTATTTTCCTGAAATGATATGTTATATGTACATATAAGCTCTATATGCCTGATAGTATATTGGTACATCTAATCTGGCACGTACATCAAACTGACTCTAACTGTACTCCTATAATCATATATACGTGAACATTTTCCAACTAGGAAATATGGGGAGCATCTATGGCTCGAGTAAAGCGTAGTATGTATAATCGCGACAAATATATTCTGCGTCTGCAGTATAGAGTTGGGTGGTTCTTTTGCAACAATGTTATATTTTGGAAATATAGTTATTATTTCTCCAGAACTTTGGAAAGACAAAAATGTAATTTTCCGAAAGGAATAAAAATGCAATGTTAAGTTTACAGTTTTGTTGTATAATATCAAAAGTTTGATTTTTAGTGGTGTATTGAAGTAGATTTAGTTTATTTAGTTTTAAGTGTATTTAGTTTTCTATTGAAGTAGATATTTTATATTTATTTATCTTTTTCAGACATCAAGAAAGAAATAGAAATTAAAATTAACGTAATTAAAATTTTAACATTAATTACTTTAAAATTTAGTGGATGAAAAATGTAAAATTGGTATTATTACTTTTAAAAGGAACCTAAAGGTATTATTGAGTAAATAAGCATTGAATAGCTTTATTGAGTGTAATATATATATTATTGCAACTGATCAAGCAATGTTATAGTAACAAATACCGACCAGTGAGTATATATTATAAATATTATTTTTTAATTTAATTAATAAACACTACTAAAAAACTATTTTTTACATATTTAATTTCCGAAGATTAAACTTCATAAGCAAAGTAGATTGTTTTTTAGACAGGAATTTGTTTAACCGAATTTTAAGCCAAGGATACGTAGATAGATTCAAACGCTCCTTTTAAAACTTAAATCTTACATTTTCACAGCAAGATCTTTATGATAATTTTGGTTAAACAAATCCCTATCTAAAAACAATCTACTTTGTTTAATATGAAGTTAATCTTCGGCAAGTAAAAATTAAAAATATCGATTATCGATAGTGGAGAAGTAGTGCTTAATTAAATAAAAAAACTTATATTATAAAGTTATAGTAGTATCAATTATAAATACTAATTTAAATACAATTTATAAGGCATATCTTGCTGCAAAATATTAAAAAATTAATATACATCCTTTTCGGCTGTGGACAAATCTTTATAAATTAAGTCTATAGATGTCCCATTGTAGGATAACGAAAACCACAAATAAACCACCTCTCAAGTATATAAATGAGAAGTCTGAGCGATGAAATAAATGAGAAATACCTTACTATCCAGGAGCTTATAAAATTGACACTGTACCATGATGCCAGAAACAGAAGACTAGGGGATTAGCAGAAATGGCAGATTGTAATTAAATCCTCCATTCTGAGACTATTTATAGAAGGAGAGATTGAGTGAAGAGCTTCACGAAAAATTTTACTCCTTGATTACGAAGACATTGATGCCGTGCACGTAATATAGTCTTTTATGGGTGACTCTATCAATGTCGAGGTGGTACTTATACATCTCAATCTGCTATACTACTATCAATTCAACCAACCTACAGGAAAGGGTTGTAAATGAAAATATTACTTATTAAAATGCAGATAGTAATTTGAAGCCGAACGTTTTGCATGCAGAGTCTTATTAGTAAAACGCCAATAATAATATTTTAGTTTGCTGTGACATAATAGAGTGAAATTGTCATTTTCTAAAATATATAAGTCCGTTTCATTTAAGTGAGAAGGAAAGTAAAAAGAATTAATTAATATTATTTTTTATTAATTATTTGAATTATTTGAATTATTGATTAAATAGTTATGGAAAAAATACATTTGAAACTACAGTAAAACATCGCGAAAACTCTGGGAAAATATTGACAGTTATTTTATTGCATAAATAATTTATAAAGTACAGAAATCATTAGAAGTTTCAATTGGGTTTGAAAATCTTTAATTGCTTAAATCAGATGAACAATTTTAAATGTTAGTATGGAAAAGCTTAATTCCAAATTATATTTTCTTATATCAAACATTATGTAAAACCAAACACACACTGTTGTTGGGAAAAGATAATTGTAACAAAGTTATGTACCAGAGTATTATGCCCGATAACTATAAGATTTATGGTAGTTGATATCCTCTATGTGTGGTCGGTTCTCAGCGTAAGATAATAAATAATTGTGAGATATAATAAAAGTGTATAAATAAATAAATAGATTATCTGAAGAGAAAAGAACTGTCAAATTTGGACTATAAAATATAGCAATGTCAGCAATGTTGTTTCATTTTATTTAGATTATTAGTACTAAGATTAATATTTATTATATTTTTATATTAGATATTTTTATACATATTATTATTATCCTTTTCCGAGGGTATATCAAGGGGTGATATAAACCTTTTTATCTAAAGAAATTAATCCTTTTCTAAACATTAACTATTATAAAATCTGTTTTTTGTAAAAAAATAGAGATGGAATTTCATAAGTGGCACATATTAAGAATTTATTAAAAAATATAAATATATCAAAATTCTGTACAATAAAATCTTTTATTTACTAATTGTATATTACAAAAATTACCTAATAGTAATTAATATTAGCAATGACTTTATTTTAAATTGGCCAAACATGAACTTTGATTTTAGAATTGAAAAGAACGCATGATGAACGCTAATAAGAAATATAAACAAACTTTTAGAATAATCAACAATCATAATTTATAAATGAAACATTATTTATCCCTTTTCTGTAAACTGACTCCAAATTTAAAACTTGTAAGTTTTAGATGTCTTGGCGTAGGCGGCCGTCATCGTTTCCTCTACTTAATAATTAAAACTAAAATTAAGATTTAGAAATTAGTTCTATTAAATAAATAAATTGTTACCCGTCCCATCAGTTTCTATATAGTCCTGAAAACATTCTGAATAACCTAAATAAATGATATGTCTTCTTAGCATATCGAGTGAAAGGTGAAAGGACACACCTTGCAAAATTTTGTTTATTGCTGATGAATAAGTACATCCATAGTCTATATTTATCGAAAAAGGACGTCATATATATAATATATTCAAAGATTTAGATCCAACCCGATAATTTATGTCTATATCAAATATTAAAATCAACATGCAAAGGAAAAATTTTTATACGCTCGTCATGTAAGTTAACTCTCAAAAAGATATTTGTCAAGTCAAGTATCCATTTCTATATTAGAAGTCTGATATCAATATTGAATGCCAATATTGCATAAAAGTATGATTATATATCCGGAAATATGTACAATAATACATTATGAAAATAGTATAGATGCTAATAGCTGCAGTGCTTTTAATAATTAATGTGTTTGTCGTAATATTTCAAAAAATGTTTAGAAATTGTAATAAAAACAAAAGGTCAATTGATCAATTTTTGTATTATAGGGTTAAAATATTTCAAGAATATTTAAGTACATTTAATGAGTCATTGGTTACGATAATTTTCCATTATTTAGCTTCCTTTTCCGATCTTATAAACTTAATATAATAAGTTTAAACTGATGCATTTCATCTCACGATGAATTCTAGAAGTGTATCTGAGCTCGCTTTCGCTTTGTGGATAGCTGTATATTGATTTAACTATAGTACTCTAGTCTTCTTAGTCAAGAGCCCGTGACCTCGGAGGTAAAACTTTCCCAATATATAACATGCATGCCCGATTTGAAGGCAATCTCTATTTTCTTTGCTGAGCTGATCAAACAGATTTTTGGATGAGGCAGTAGCGGGTTATAGACCTCATATTTGTCTGTTTATCTCAGGGCTTAAATGAAAATCAGAATTTACAACAATGAACGCATGCCAAACGCATAG
Source organism: Vannuccia rotundouncinata (assembly GCA_034780395.1). Lineage (NCBI taxonomy): Eukaryota > Metazoa > Platyhelminthes > Proseriata > Coelogynoporidae > Vannuccia > Vannuccia rotundouncinata. Next base: position 18,462 of record JAUZNC010002308.1, on the reverse strand, counting down.
CAAATCAAATGGTTATTGTCCAGAATTCGTGAGCTATATTTTCAGTATGCATAATGCGATCTGTCTAAATTGCATATTCGAAATTCGATTCTTGATATGCCGTTTTGATTTACCGAAAAGCTGATCATGAAAAGGCTTATGGTGGGTAAGGAAGGAAACGAAAACAACTTTCAGAGAGGGGTAGCGATGCGGGTATAGATAATTATCTCATTTTGCAAATAAGATGAAATTGCTGGATTAAAATGTTTGAACTTTGCTGAGATTTTAAGCAATAAAGAAATTATTTTAAAAGTTCATATTGGAATGAAAATTTACATATTGTATTCTGTTTCCTGGTATCCTTCTGTTTTTCAGTCAGTGTACAGATCAATTCGTTATTTAAAACGTTTTTATTGAAAGCATTTTTTACCGTTAATATTAATCGTTTCGAGAATTTATAAATGAGAAACGATTTTTTCACATTTCGCAAGTTTGTCATTTTATAATTCTTTAAATAATAAACTGATGACTATTATATTTTATATGGCATACTATTCCTACGATATCTTATGAAATTTAAGGAGTAGAAGCCGGAAAATGTTTGGCTATTCTATAATATAAAATTTCTAAATTATTATTCAGATTAACATATCAAATATTCATTAACGATTTATGGATTTACAATCAATTTGTTATTTGTAAATCAATTTCGTTTATGAATTAATAAAAACCTTTTTCAATATATAATTTCCAAAAAAATCAACTCCTCATAAATATATGAACAGTAATTATATTGAACTGATCAGTATATAGATCCATTTACAAATATCAGATGATTAATGCTAAACAAAATTTTAAGAGGGCATTGTCCAGATTATATGTGTAGCCTACCTATATATATATTTAATATTAATAACTTATTGTATTTTAAACTTATCAATAGTTTTAAAACATATAAATAGTTATGTATGTTAATAAAATGAAAATTATCCTTATTAGCCAACTTATTCATATTTGAATAATTTTTCGGAAAATGAGATCACGAGATTTCATGATAAAAGAAAAGTATACAATTCGATTTTCCATGAACATTATTATTAGTTTTAATATATACTATTATATAGTATTATGTTATTTGAATATTTCCACTGAAGTTTCTATATAAATTGTGTAATTTTTTTGTTGTTTTTTTCATGTTGGTTAATCAGGGAAAATTTTATTTAAATTAATTAAAATTCTTTTTACGATAATGATAATATATTATAATTATGCAATATATGAAGATATGAAGATATACATTATTTTAATTTCAAAGTTTCAAAGCTGCAAAATATATAATTTGGTTATATATCTTATTTGCATTTTTAAAATTAATTTTGGTTAAGATTATTTTGTGTAAAAATTTAAAAAGCTAAAATAATCTTTAGCAATTCCGAAAACATCAATTAAAAATCATTTTATCTTTAATCAATAGGTATAAGGCTCAAGACCAATTCAATCAGGTTTATCCTAGAAAGAAATTAAAATAATAAAGATTGGAAAATATATATATATCAATATCCTGAAATTATTAATAAAATAAAATCGTTTATTAATATAAGTTCATATATATTATTATCTTCAACTACGTATTTTTATTCACGCTGTTATTGTATAATATTTAAATATGTAGTTATTATTCATCTGTTAAATTAATAATAATATTGAAGAATAGTCAAGATGTGTTCTATGTGTATTAAATTGAAAAAAACATGGGTAAAATGCCTCCAATTCATTGTAATCAAACTTGCATAACTATTTCTGTGAATTAATGAGTTAAATTTAATTCAAATAAAAAATTTGACTGAGATATTATACAAATATTATTAAAATTATTATTCTATGAGGAGTAATTTTAATTTATAAAATCCGCAGTTATGATATTTTTTAAAAGCTACGAATGGAAATTAAAAAAGTATATTTTTTTGTTTTTATACAAACGCTTATTTATTATGTCTCACACTGTTCATTAATCCTTAATAAATTAAATAATTAATCATTAATTAATCATCAATAATCATTAATTACATAAGTTTATTTTTATTTATCATTCTCAAATAAAACAGTAAAAAATACTACGGACAAATTTAATCAAATTACAAACACAAAATTCCATAAAAACATAACATGGTTGTGAAACAAGAGGAGACATCTAATTGAATTGGGAGGTTATATACATGAGAAATTTCTTGTAATAATTTATAATTGGACATTCAATATTTGCTCATTGTCAATGTGAAAACATTATAGGGTAGAAAATCACAGTAATTTATTACCGTAATTAACTATAATAACTAATGACATAGATAAATGCAGAATATGATAAAGCAAGCGACTATTGATTAAAAATGTGTACAAACAATTTTTGTTAATTAATTATATTAATAAACTATATGATTATCATCTTAACCCTCTACTCTGGAATGAATAATTAGTTTGTTTAGTGTTTTAAGAAATAGTTTCCTTTGCTTTGCTTTGCTTCCACTTGTAATCAACATAATATATTAATTTGAATTTAAGAAAAATCTGTGTATACAATAGAATCAATAATAGGATGAAATAATGATTACACTTTACATTATTAGTTCGATTACTTACATATCATAAGAAATAGTGGGACAAGTCAATATTCATTTTATATATTTTAGATTATTTCTATTAAATTGAATTGAATAACTTGAAGACTTTTATACAACACAATACTTTAAACCTTATTCACTCACTTTTATAAATGCTTTCTGAACCGCGAGATGGGGGACCAGTAGCATAGACTGTGATGATGCCAACTAGAACAATGGCGAGCCAGGAAATAGCGTTTCTTTTTATACTACACTTGGGGACATAATCATTATATTCCAGCAACCGATTCCATCTCTTCTTCTGGTCGAGTCCTTTAATGCGAAAATACACACCCATGTTGTTGTTCAAAACCAAGAAACACAAATGATCAAAGTTACGAAAAGTAAGAGAGTAGTGTTATTATGTCTTTAACTAATACTAGATCACTTGTTTTAAATCCATTTTGTCTTTTTAACTGTTTATGATGGAGCTTTTAGGAAACAGCAACAATATCTTGGCGTAAAAATAAATGTTGAAAGTGTAATCTATCAGGTGGTTTAAGCTTCGTTTAACATCCTTCGAATTTTAATCAGGGATGCTTATAGGATTAGAAATACCTGGTAATATTCGTGAAAAGAATGTAGATATATTATCATGCGCTTAGATCACTCAGAAATATTATGTACTTGATGTATAACAGCTTTTATTCGATGCTTTCATAATCGTCTCCGCCAATTGGAGAAGAGGAAAAGGCGCATACACTCTTATCTCCTGAGGTAACCTCAACATACAAGATCATTTTTAACTGGACAGGGGTTGCCTTCCTATAGCGAAAAGAAATAACATATTTTGCCCAAGACGTCATAGTTCTAATTTAAGCAGAACAGATTTTTTAACAGTTATTATTATTGTATTTCAATTAAATGAATTATATTTACAGAACTATTAAAAATGAGTTCAGTTTAATATTGTGAAGTAATATATTCAACAAATAGCATCTCTCACTTTTAATATGTAAACTTCTATGATATTTGTCAACGATCAAAAAATGATAATATTTAAAATAACAAAAAGATTTTTAAATATAAAGAATAAAATTGATATTTTCATTGAAAAAATCAATTATTACAGTTCATTTATTACAAGCTCAACATTTTATTTCTTCCTATTGACGTCTGTTTCAGTGGATAGAAATAAACATGCCTTTGCATAATTAGAGAATTCTAAATCTTCAATAGCACAATAGAAATATATTGTAAACATTTTTACCGAACATGTTATAATTTTATATGTATGCAATATGTGTCGAAATATTAATAAAAGGCAGCTTAAAACAGTTCAATTTAAGTCACATTATCAGTCCGGTTTATGTAATGAGTGATAAACACATAAACGCAAGTGTTTTTCGATAACATATATGTTTATCACTAAAAACACACTTTTAGGTATGAAGCGCACTGTTTTTAATAAAAAGACTTCTTGGTATCTAATTTACATCCTAAATAAAGGTGTCATATTTATCATTCTGAACATTACAAATATAGAAATTGAAAAAAAAATTACTATATGGATTTATTGATTTAAAATTCATTTCTGTTAACTATAAAGCAGAAATTTGTTAGAATAGGTTTTATTTGGTGTGAGAATAAATGTCCAAATGGTCGTTTTGAAAACGTCTTTTTCACAAATAAAATGACTATTATATGTACTGCTGATGATTTTTAGTGAGCTGTTTTTAGTATTGCTTTTTGAAAATATTTTACATAAAAAATACATTACAATAAATATCAGTAAAATGGTTTAAAGCATGATTCACAATTGAATATCGGCCGATAAATAATTGGCTGATTTTTTTTCTTCCGATAAAAAATCGTGAACAATTATTAATTATTAAAAAAATATTGATTGGACGATAAAGTTCTATTGTAAAAACTAAATTAGAGGCCGATAAAAAAATTACCGATGTTTCATCGCCCAATTATTTCAATTGTGAATCATGCTTTAACATAGGTTATTGAAATAAATTCTAGAGAAAAATGAATAGTGAATAAAACGTTATGGTTACACGGTAAATTATTCAATTTCCCTAGAGATAATACGACAGATGTTATCTACTAGGATTTATTTGTTAGAAAAAGATAAAATTTACATTTACACAATTCTTGTTGTCCAAAATTGCTTTTCGCGGTTTAGAATAGAATTGATCTTTCGTCACGAAACAATTAAATGAAGGGGCAGAATAAAAAATTTTACATAAAATTTTACATATAAAATTTTTGATAGTTTATGTATGTTCACGAAAAGTATTCGTTTTGTCTATGAGGTTTTCACACTAAGAATATTTAAACTAACTTCATTATAATAATTAACGTTTTTTTATTCATATATACTAATTTATATTGATATATAAATATATCCTAAATTTAAATATTACTTTACCTATTTTTAAGCATTTTAAGAGTTATATGGTGGAGTTTATTTTCACAGATCTACAAATATTCAATTTTAGAATGATGAGTGAAAATATATACTATAATAAAAAATAATATAAGTAAATAGGTTCTTTAACTACTTCAGATATTTTAAGTCATTGATTTATAGACAAGAATCTCCGAGACGCGAAGCAAATATATCTATGATTAATTTATAGAAATATAATTAATAAAATAGAACTAGTTTGTATTAGTTCAATTTAGTTTAAATACGAGACGCATCCATAGACATATATGTCTGTGGACGCATTTTAAAGTTACAAGACTTTTTAGAGTTTTGAATTTCAAAACTGGTATGAAATAAATTTTTGATTAAGACAGTGCTACATAAATAATACTTATTATATAAATGCTATATTCAATGATTAATTTAAATAAAAGAAGTTTACATTTTCAAAAAAGTCGCATAATTAAATTATATAAAGCGTTATTTATCCTTTCTTATTACAAATTAACTAATATAATTGAGCAAAACTGAGATTATGGAAAATAATTTCCGGTTTCTAAACTATAAACAGAGCATTCACTAATTTACTGGCTAAAATAACAAGAGAGAGTGTTAAACTACCGATAGTTCAAACCATATTAATAAGGGAAGGGATATGTGGACTGAATATTTTTCGTGGTAATTGAATCCATTTCCTTTTTTTATTACACTGATCTAAACGATCGAAGGATTCCGATGAAAAATCAAAAATTTACTGCGAATTTCAGCTTTAAATGACCAACAAAAGCAAACAACCAAAAAACCACTAGCAACAAAAGAAAAATTAAATAACTAGATAATTTTATTTTTCGTATACAATTTATACATAAAGTATACACATAAAGAGCAATGCAGTAATTAACAAAGGTATAATTGTATTCAAGTGCAGACAACATCTAAGATTGACATTATTGCAAACTTTCAGGCAAAATTAACTAACAATAATAATTATTATTATAATTCATATTATGCATTTTCAAATTGACAGGAATCAGTTGATCCACATGGTTGATAAATACAACACAATAATATAGTTGTGAATTTTCTAATATTAATGTATTTGTAGGAATCTAGTTTTTTAGATTTATGGAAATAAAATAGTCAAGCTATTACTACTTACAACAAATTAGAGTAATATAAACCAAATACTCATTAAATCGTGAAACAAAATTAATATACATAATTTCAACACACCCTAATATTATAATAACGTTAAATATATTGAAAAACTCAATGAATGAAATGTAGATAGTATATTATATATACTATTAGTATATAGTATAGTATAGCATGTATCGAAAGAGTCCTAAATGACAATAGTGAGAAATACGAGAAGATTACTACTAGAGTTGTGTTGATTAGCCTAAGACGATTCAGTAAGAAAGAGAAATGCTTGACAAATTCCAGTGTTGTCTTAACGAGCTATTGTTTGTATATAAAGATAAAGTTGTCCTTTCTTTTCATCAATTAATTATCCCCATCGTTAACACAGAAAAAGCGAGAGATACTATATATCAGTCAGCACAGTCCAGATTATCAAAGACGCTAACGCAGACAGAAATGTGGAAGGACTAACATCGCGTCTCATAAAGTCCACTTTTACCGATGTATCGTACCCATTTGATGACATCATGATCAGAGTAGTTCAGTTTGGACTCGAACACTTTTAGGAAACGAACTTTGAAGCCCGAAGGTGCAAATGGGACCTAAAGGAGAACAGTTTAAAATAGATCAAAATATAAATTTATTAAGAAGTATTTCATCGAGGAATTTAATTAAATAAGGTAAAAAAATGTATTTACAAATAAAACAGTCTCTAGTGTTACCTCAAAGTTCATAGAAATTGGCGGTCTTGTCCAACGCTTTTGCTTGTCAGAGGCCGTGAGTAGCTCAATCTCAGCGGAAAGTTGGCAGTCCTTCATTCCAGCCATTCTCTTGATCCTAAGGGAGTAACAACACTTTGCAACATGAAGACTTATCAATACTGGGATAAGCGGGATAATTGATTATTTTAAAATATATTTTTTAATGGATCCGAACTATTCAATTATTATAATATACATTATTTTGAAAGACTTAAGACAAATTGGAAACGTTAAGAATCTTTGATATCGTAATAACCATAGAGTAATTATACATAGAGTTTCAACTCTTAATGATCATTTATGCAGTTTAATACTACTCTTCGTCTACCCATAAGCTTTTTCAAAATATTTATTTAAGAAATAAAAGAAGTGAAACAGTTTTTGATACAAATGTAATTAATTATACTTTAGAGACAATTTATGTATCTTAAAATTGCTTAAATATAGAAAGTTGCTCTTAAAAATGAATTTAATAAAAAATATATAATACTCTTTGTCTACCCTTTTATGCAAAGTTTATAGAAATACAACGATTTCCAAATTTACAATGCAATGCATATGAAATCAATAAGAGTTAAAACTCTATGTATTCTATTACTCTATGGTAATAACATTTATCTAGATCGCCAACCTTAATTCAATTTTATCAGAAATAAAAACGGCAAAAAGTCAGTGGTGAAATCTCAAACGGCAGATAAGGGTCAATATAACTTTGCACAAGTAACTAAAAGTTTTATTATGATATTATAAGTCTTTATTGTCGTATATGCTATGTCAATATTTATAACAAAATAGGTTTTTCTGAGAAACTGTTTTTTAAGACAATTTAATTTAATCCGTTAACCATTGATTTGCCCGTTCCATATCGGACGCTATCTTACGAATAAAGCCTCAGTAGTTTGCCGATCTAATTATTTCTGAATTAGCAATTAATTACGATATCAATGTTAATATGATCTGTCGACGACCTGGGTTCTTCATTCACATCGACATGATTAGAAATTAGAGATGACTTCTCAGATATTGATTCCCTACAAGGTGCTAAAGCTTTTGATGCCTCTATTGTTAGCTTATTTGATTTGCTTCTACAATATTTTTTAATTGAAGTCAAATATTTTCGCTCCTTTGTTGAATTGTGCTATGGAAGTCCAGAATCACATATATGGGAAACACCTGTAGCTTTTCCGCTATGTAAAACGATCTTTCCATTCTGCCATGCTTGCAATAGTTCTAATAATCTTTGATATAAATAATTGATACCCATTAGCTGTTTTGAAAAACGTATGCGCGTGCTCGAAATAAAGCCCAGTGACCAGTAAATTTCCTGGCGGACTAATTAAATATGTACACTACTGGTCCAGCCGGACTAGTGAAATTTTTGAGCACCTAAACTAGTGAAAACTTTTATAGAATGTTTTATTTTAAAGTTATATCGGACCTAGTGACTTATACACTGGACTAGTAGAAAATTTCATCAGGACTAGGCGTAATAAATTTCTTATTCCGAGCACTGGGTGCTATTCATATTTGTAAGAGGTCGACTATAAAAGCATCACAGGTGGGGTCTTCATCGAACATTTTTTTCCATAAATCAATGTAATTGGAATAAAATTCGACAATGATGTGATCATTTTCTTGTAAATAATATCAATTGCTTCAATATTTTTTGCCAAAGATGATAAACCGCCTTGATTTTTTGAAGAGGTATTTCTAATAAAATCTACAAAATCAGAAATATTGTGTTCAGAGGATATTCCGTTCCATCTTGTAGCCTTACTTCAACGCAGAATCTCGTAAAACAAGAAGACAGGTGCTCCGAAGTGTGAAAACCCTACAGCTCTGGAATAACTTCATTGTTTCTTATATTTCTTATGATTTTCCAGTTATTATAAATACAAAGGCACTATTTTGAGTTTTTTTGTATTTTTTTCTAACAATTTCTCAATAGCATCATCATTTAACAGAGAAAAACGGTGTATATACGACTTGTTCTAAATCCATTTTATAAAAAGTGTGAGATAAATCAAATTTTTAATTTATAATTCAATTTTTAACATAGAATTTTAAGGATATCTACGAAATTAAATTTGAATTGTAGAAATATGTTCATAGATATTAATTAAGTCCTTGTTAAGTATGATACAAACCGTTATAACACAGACAACTATAGTGATGGAGATTTTTGCACAATGCACTTGTTTTTGAAACTGTGAAAATATATCTCCATACACTGCAGTTGAATATATTATAACTATAACATGACTACAATATATATATACTGTCTATCCAATAATGTCTATGATACTTAATACAATAGATTTATATAAACTACTAGATAGGTAGATAGAAAATAATTTTTTCTTCATTTTAATCTAAGATGACAATTTTAAAATAACCAAATGAATAATATGAATCGATATATATATATATATATATTCAAATATTTGAATAACGTAAATATTTGTATACTTCTGCAAAATTATATTATTTTTTTCTAAATAATTTTGTCTCATGAAAAGGTAAAATAAAATTGATAATAAGTAGAACTAAATCAAATATAATATACCAATCTTGCATGGATATTGAAAGCATAAATGATGCGTGTGGCTGAAGCTACAAGGCTCATTGATGCTTGAAATATCTATGCAAGATTACTATTGTAGTGAATGCTATTCAATAAAATCTATTTTTATGGATTCTATTCTTCTCTTATAGTCGGCAACAAGGCTCATTCGCGATAGAATTCACTACAATTAATACTTTTACAGTATTAATTTGCCCATTTTGACATAAATTCTGCATTTGTTTGACTATTAAAAAATTGTAGATAAATATAGATATTATACAAGTAAAATTCTTTTAAAATCAATAACTGCAAGCAACAATTTATTAATTATTTGCATCTGTGAACATTGATTAAATTGAAGTCAAATTAAAAACAATATTTAGTATTACATTTTTTTTAAATATATGTAATTTTACGTAGAAAATAATTAGTAAAGAATACGATGGAAAAACTGTTCTTGAAAAGCAATTCTGTATTTTCTCACACACCAACTAAATAAAGTTATTCAGCATAAGCCATAAAATCATTAAACCATGGGAAACTGCATCCAAAATGCTACACATAATAAAGGTCATTGTACGAAAAACCGCAGCAATGAAGCAGAAGAAAAAGACTTTTTTGATGAGAATAGCAATGATGTCGTGCCACAAAATGGAAACAACAATTATAGCCAGATTGAGGAAGACAGTGAATATATATTTGATTTGCTAATGGAAAAGGTTAACGACTTAAAGACTAAATATAATCACTTGGTACAAAAGAGCATTTTAGTAAATGAAGGAATTGGGTCAATGGAGGAAAACCAAGATGAGAGCCGACATTCCCAACTGTCCTATTCTAATCTTAACTCGAGCGGAGCTGCTGGTGACTACAACAGGAATGTTGGCCAACTACATTTCCAACCGAAGTTTAGTGACAATGGGTACAGCACAATAGAAAGTAATTCACTGAACAAGGCCTATTTCGAAGAATCTGAATATAACGAATTAGGGAATCATCGCACTGGAAACGTTATCATATCGGACAATTGTTATGACTCAACTAACACCCAATCAAGCAAATTATCTAAGTCCAACAATCAGTTAAGAGGTGTGCGTAAAATTCACCAACGAACTCCCAACTATCAGCCTTATTCACGGATAGATTCGCATGACCAAAACGATTATTACGAAGGAAGAGTTGTTATAATGCCGTCGGCCAGCATCACAAAAGTGGACGCAATACCTTACGAACTCGGATTACATGAAGAAGCAAACGGAAACTTTAGTTACACCGCCTTCGCTCATGTTCCCAGCATACAAGATTGGGATTCGAAGATTTACAAAACTGTAGAACGTTCTCTTAAAGGACTTGGATCCAAGAACGACTGTCAAATCGTGCTGGGTAGAGGAGAACCTTTTCTGTACCGGGCCAGTTACGTGCAGCCGTTGGTCATCGAAGGATCCGACCCAAAGCAAGTTTTCCGCTGTAGAACTGCTTTGCCGCCTAAACTACAGTCATTGCTAATTACTCCTGCTAACCCTTCTGATGAGATAAATTATGAGACTGGAACAATGCGTCTAAATTATCCTCCCCAAAACAGCACTACAGCCCTGTCTATGCGCACTACATCTGTACTATCTAGCAATCAGCAGAAAGGAGATTAGAGGTGTCTACTATTGATATAGCCAAAATATACACCCTGCTGACATGGTGTCCATCTACAATGCTAACAATGGTATTTTGCTGCAGTTTGTTTGAAAAAGAACAAATAACTATATATTTATTTTTAAATAGTCTATTCTGGATTTATTACATTTATATTATGACATGGGCAGTTGTCTATTTCGTCTGAGCTATATCAAATAATACTGGGGAATGTATTTTTCACTATTTGACTTAATAAATGTGTATCTTGTAGAAACTATATGGATATAACAATGTATGTATCCCTTTAATTTAAAAAAAATATTCTCGTGTGAAATAAAGATTGTTTAATTATAAAATAATGTAAACAATATAAAGTATATCCCTACAGTTACAATATATGTATGCTCAAGTTTTTACCTGAAAAGTATTATATATACAAAACGTAATACCAGTTAAATATTATTAATTAAATCGATTCAGTCTAAATCCAAACAGTCTATTGAACCAAAAATATTACACCAAAATATTATAATTTGATGAAAATATTTCCAAAAACAATCATTATAAGTTCACAATAAAAAAATCGTTTTAATATATATTTTAAATAATTTAAAATTTATATCGTAGTAAAATGTATAAAGTAGTTACTTTTTTTAAAAAAAACTTTGAAAATGCTTAGTTACATTTTTAAACATCATTTTGTTCCAATTATTTTGAAATAAACTACGTAAGAACTATTTTTTTTAATATTCTCTGACTTTATTTATCCAGTATTTGACAGTATCAATAATTTTATACAGTTATAAATATTATACAGTACCAATAATTGTAAATGCTATATTGGTGGTTTGAAAAAAAAGTTTGAAATGTCTTGAATTATAAATAACTACTTTACTTTTAAAGATAAACCGCTTAATAAATATGATAGTTAGACCTTTATAACCATATAAACAGTAAATAAAATAATCTATACAAGTATGAATATTGTTCATAGATAATAAATATGTTTTTAACAAGCTAAGAATTTTCAAAAAAAATCTTCAATCATGAATTAATCATAATAAAATTAAGATAAAAGCAAGACTCACTTCCAGACTATGGCATTCTCAGCAGCCTTGTACTTTGCTTTGCCTTTCATACAGATAACCTGAACTCCACTGGTGTTGGTTGGTGTGGGGATTCGAACCTCGACCTTCTGAGCCAGCAAACTAGGTTTAAAGTTGGCCTTTACTACAACTTTTACCTCCATCTTTTGCTTTCCCATTTCCCGAACCAGCGGAATCACACGGAAGGGCAGGTTTATCTCCTACAACAAGGTCACAACAATCAGTCTCGTGAATTTCGCAATACCATCCGAACAATTATAATTTCGTCTGAATTCGATTTATTCAAATGTCAAATAGAACGACGATAACCATCATCATTCAAATCACAAATTGTTCACATTTACTAAAAGTTGCACATTAACGTATCTTCGTCAGAGAATAACATTTTTTAAGTGAATTTAATAATTAAGTAGATTAGAATAATATTGTCTTTCCTGAATCATATTTTATTAAATAATAAAGTTAAATAGTTATTTTATTCAGACATCATAAGATTGCAAAGAATGATATGTTTTAAATTGCTGTATACTACTTAATACTTGATTATAAGGAAGTTTATAAAGTTTATTCCAAATCTACTTAATCAAAAAAGTTCTACAAAATTTCTTGTAAATTGATATTTATTTAATAATATAAATTATGATGATTAAAAAATCATATACTTTGATTACGACAATATAATACTATAATATAAATTAATATCAAACTGTATAATATATAAATGAGTCCAACTATTGTTTCAAATATGTAGTAATATCTAGACATATTGCAGTAAGATTACATGACTATAGTTTTACAGCAATAACCAATTGTAAAAAAGAAACCATTGATATTTTACAAAAACGCACAAAACTAGAAAAACAAAAAAATGCAAAATCAAAATCCCACTTTAGTCTACCCTTCTCTCACCTTGGTGGTCCTATAGCGCATTAATTCAAACTCGCCATCAGGCGGAATAAATGAGATCGTGTGCTCGGTCTCAAATTTGCCTAATTTGACGCACTGGTGAAACTGACAGTCGTCAATAGCGATACCAGCTCTCGAACCACCCGCACTGTTCCCACCAATGTTGCCCGAACTTCCACCGCTAGCACCGCTTAACAAAAGTTATCAAATCAAAATGTTTTAATTATTAAAAAAATTATTTTAAAATGTAATATATTACTTACAAAAATAGAAGTACTATATAGTTAAAAGCATTATTTGGATAGAAATATTATAAAAATATTAAAGTTCAGATATAATTAAAAGAAAGCTAACATAAAAAAATACTTAATTGTTAATACTGTTTCATTACCTTAGTCGTAATGTATATTCATACAACTAGCAATAAAAAGTAAATATGAAAATTATTTTAATAAGACAAAATAAGTAAATTAAATTCCATTTAAAAGTATTTGTAATGCTAAATAATTACACCAGAAAAATTAAAGTGCAGAAACAAACATAAAATATACAATACGACGATATAGTGAATTAGTAAAATAGAACTTCTCTTGAAAAGAAATCATACAAATTCACATAATGTAATTATAAAAATTACATTTATGTTCATTTTTGTTAACGAAAACTTTTTTTGATTGTTGTGAAAGATAAAGGACACCAAAAATATCACCATAATCAATGTAAAAAAATATATTTAAAAAATGAAATAATTTGATTTATTTAAAAGATACATAATTAATATAATATTAATGTATATCATTAATGTCTTCTAATTACTTCTATTAATACAGAAAACAAAATGCAATTATATTAACTATATTATGTTAAAATTTGCATGTTTAAAAGTATCAAAGAATATACAAACAACATTACATCAAGTGTTATAAGAACGACGAATAAAGGATAATAATTAATGTCACGAGAAAGACAAAATATGAAGTGATAAGAAATAATAAGTGCCGATTTGCAATGCATCCTACCTTGCTTTGAAATCTCTGCATTTTGAGGAAACATTCAATGAAAATGTTAACAAGAATTCGATTTATTTTCTTAATTAAAAACAACTTATAATATTATAATATATAATATAAAGAAACAAAGAATGCACAGTAATTAGACAGGAACAATTTTTTAAATAAAAATTGTTTTAATTGAACTAGTGATTGGTTCATATAAATAAATATATTAGACAATAATATATAAAAGAATTGTATTAAAAGGACATGAAAACATAAATATAACTTACGATGCCCCGCCTATATCTCCACCAGGAATCGTACGCTGTTTGCTGTCGAAACTGAGTTTATCGTTGAATCCGAACTTGCATTCTGGCATTCCACAGAGATAGGACTTCATCATTACCTTTCCCGCAACATGGGCCGACAGAACTTGTCCTAAAATATATATTATGAATTGCAGCGAATTATACTACGTTTTGTAACAAACAAACAAAAATATTCTTGTTTCAATACAACACTTCATTCGTAAAAGAAGAAAATTCATGTTGTAATTATGTTTAATCATAATTATTGTTTTCTTATATAAAGTAATATAATTATGAAGTTTATATTACACTCTATATGAATGGATATCTCAAGAAACTAGTTTTGTTCAAAGCATTTGATAATAATTATTTCATTTTTCATTGAAAAAATAACTCCTATACGTCAATTAGTCTTTTTATTATGGATTTAGATTTATATATATATATATATCAGAATATATTCTAACATTGACCGGTATTATAAACGGGATAATTACCAAGTATACAATATTAGAGTTTACAAACATACACAACGCTCAAGAATTTGTATCGTAGCAAATCAAGACTAGGAATGGGTTCGAGTGCAACGAACTATCCCTTTCTCAGAATCTCTGAGTAGCAAATCCCAACTTTAATTATAGTCTGAATAATCTTTATTCTAAAACCCTCATCACAGAGAGCTTTCGCAGGAGAAAGTATACAGAAAAATCAATAGACGAGGAAGAATCGATCCAATTAGGTTTGGTCTATTAATGCCAACCATTGAAATAAGGACATTGTTAAGAGATGTAAAAACTTTGTAAAAACTAGTCGATACAAAAAGATCAATAAAATGGTTTTTATAATTTGTAATGTGAATGTAATGTGAATTAAATCTAAATGTACCGAGATATCATAAAATATGGATCAAAACAGCGGTTATAGTCAATAGAAACAGGTCGCACCTGTCGTGGTTATTTCTACAACCGGAAAACTGTAACATGAAGCGTCTCCATACCCTTCGACAATATAAAAGTTAAGCGACTAACATCTACTTGGAAGAACCAATAATCTTGCAAAAATACATATGTCTCCATGTATTTAATTAATGGAACTAGCATTGTATATTATTAAATAATACATTAATAATTTTAATTAGTTATTGCAAAAACATTTTAAACAAAAAACGATAGAACTCAATTTTAAAAAATAGTAACATTTCCTTATAAATATATTATCAGGTATATATTGATCATTTTAAACAAAGCATCCTTTAAAATAACAAAATATGGAAGAACAATTTTCCTATACATATCATTTTGCAGTAAAAGTCTAGTAAATGCAATTCTTGTTAAAAAAATCCCTATTAATAGAAATACACATCATACTTTATATTGATTTATCTATAATAATTATCCTTTTAAGATGATAGAAACCAAACTTTTCCTTTGTACATGTTTATGTTTGTTGTATATTTGAGTCCTGCTAATGCTCTTTGTATTAAAGAATCAAAAGGATAAGTTACTCTTGGCATCTCAATTAAATAGCACATGGTTTTACAAATTATAAATAATAAACTGCGCGTTTAACTCAAGTACAACGGAAGATAACCATCATTAATATATTGAAAAATGTAATCCATACAAAACAAGACTGATTAGTAGTAGGGAAGGACGAGTCTACTACGAACAAAGACCCCCCCCCCCAAGTACCTTTACTAGTTAAATTTTAATCCAATGAAAAAGTTGATGTTGCACCCTACCATAGTAAATTTTCGACCAAGGGTGCGGGAGGATTTTTTTGTTCGTACAAAGGATCCTTTGTTTGGGGTAGACCTCATCCGTTCCTTCGGGTTGACAAATAACATACCTACCTATTGTTTAGACAACTTAAATGTAGTTGTCAGGCATCAACCTACCTTGTGGTGACATGAGAAGATTAACCGATTCCATGACATCGAGGAAAAGTTCATTGCGACGGTATTTGATTCCTTCACGACGCCACCCAATCTGTCCAGTCACCTGATTGGTGATCTGACTTGTCTCTTCCTTGCTGGCTGATTTTATACCCTGTTGTGTAATGTAGGTCTTCAAAATGCCAGTATCCGTGTTTTGTGGGTAACCAAAATCCAGGATCTCTGCCAGGGGATAGATAGATAACACAGTGAAAATGTAATTAAATAAGTACTAGTATAATATATATATTTAAATATAGTTTATCTCACCATCCAGAATTTCATAGATAAGAACGAAATTGTTCTTGATATTCTCTTCGCTAACCTTCCCAAAATATTGGGACATGACCTCGACGATTCTGTGGAGAAATTGGAAAACCATGGCAGCGTTAACATTCCGCTTGGTTACTGCACAGAGCCAAATATTGGACCGTTTGATGTGGAAGAAGCTGGTACGTGCGATATTTGTCACTGGTGACCGGACCTGTTGACGGGCATGGATTACATTGACACGAAAAGCGTCCACTGCATTACGACTAATGTCATCCCGGAAGACACGAGAAATAAGTACCTCGCCCTTGTGGTTGTAGATGAATAGACCGCCGATCATTCTGGCGCTAGTTAGATATTCTATATAGCAGATCTATTGGGCCTAAATCTATAATAATATCGTCAGATATATATGTTAATCGTGTGGAAAATTACTGTACATTAAAAAGAAATCATTACAATATAAATGAATACAGTAAACCTTGTATTAATAAACAGCAAGTAGTTGAAGGTGGGAAAAGATGATTTATAATATAACTAAAAGGTAAAGATTTCTTCTTGACAATTTCACGCTAGTATACTTGTTCTTCTCAAAGTTTATTCTAGGACAATGCACAATTTAACTAATATTTATAAGTCGTTCAAATAATATCCGTGTATGTATAAAATTATATTGAAGCTACACTAATGTTCATAGTAAATTATAAAAGGTGCGAAATATATTAATGAATGATCAAAATATATACATTTAAAAAACAATACATTTAT
This sequence comes from Vannuccia rotundouncinata, assembly GCA_034780395.1. Taxonomy (NCBI): domain Eukaryota; kingdom Metazoa; phylum Platyhelminthes; order Proseriata; family Coelogynoporidae; genus Vannuccia; species Vannuccia rotundouncinata. Next base: position 1,061 of record JAUZNC010002308.1, on the reverse strand, counting down.
CTGGGTGATTTTTTTATATTTTCTGATTGAAGTAATAACTATAATGTAGAGTAAAATTACGAAAAAAAATAATTCAACATTTTCACTTATTCAGACAAATGTAAAAAGTACATAATAAAAACAGACAACAATACAATAAGTAAAATATAAAACTTTAGATTTACTCAGAGTATTTTTACTTTATTGTATTTTACCTGTTTATTGTTGTGATATAATATGAAATTTTTATATAAACTGACAAAATTATGCAAACTTCAGTTACGGTAGTAGATAGATACCTTTTCTGCAATATAATCAATAATTCTTACTCTCTCCAATTCTATATTAGATATTATTATGAATTAAATGCACTAGTCTCAAAATGTGCTCATCATTTGCTTGGTTATCCAATTGTTGGCCAACTAGTGGATTTCTGACAATAAATCAAATAACCTAATGTTTACATAATATATAACTCACTTTCTATATTTCTTTTGTTTCTCCTATTTTAGATGTATTTTCGTTTTGTTCTAATTTTTCACATTTACATTTTCAATTAGTATATAATTCAATATATGATTAAATTTTCCAAATAAAATATTAGGTTTTTTCGAATATAGGATTATTGTTTTCAATCACAATTAGAAATAAAATTTATTAATCTAAATACAATATTATTTTTTTGAAAAAATTAACATGTCTGTTTTTAGTGAATATCTCAATAGGGAAACATCTGAGACCCTATATTTGTATTAACAACAGATAAGAAAATGACTAAATTCTATCATATAGGGTAGGTTAAAAGAATAGAAAAATTTCAGAAACCACTCAATGGTCAAAAAGTGTTTTGGAAAGCCAAGGGTGTGGTCTCATATCAGGTCTCAAACCAAGTACCATCTACAAATCCAATGACAAAAAAAAATGGAATTTTAGGTCATAATAAAAATTCTTCAAGATTTATGCCAACAAATTAAAATTCTATCTAAAATTCTAAAAATGCTACCAAAAAATGCCAGGGCTTTAAATTTAAGCCACATGGATAAAACCCTTTTTCTACTAAGATGTATATGTACATAATATAT
>JAUZNC010002297.1:24315-39267 GCA_034780395.1 Vannuccia rotundouncinata | reverse complement strand
GGTCTGGCCGTCACAATGGGGGTCTTCTACGCTGGCAAGAGCGGGAAGGGGATAATCAACCCGGCCGTGACTCTAGCTTTTGCCCTGACCGGCCGTTTGAGTTGGGGACGAGTGCCTGTTTACCTTCTAGCCCAACATTTGGGTGCATTTGCAGGAGCTCTGATGGTATTCACCACTTATCAGGAGAAGATCTTCGAGTACGCAAATCGCGTCGACAATGGCACCTTAGAGGTCACCACCACCGGAAATATCTTTGTGTCGAACCCACACGCGGGTCTGTGGACCTGTTTCTTCGACCAGGTTTTCGGTACAGCCCTGCTCTGTGGTGGAGCTATTGCAATCATCGACAAACGCATGTTCAACGTGCCCGATTGGGCCCACCCCCTGTCAATTGGACTCATGGTGGTGGGAATCGTGGGGGCCTACGCTCTTAACGCAGGGGCAGCACTCAACCCCGCTCGGGACTTCGGACCTCGAGTCATGCTTTTCGTCTGCGGCTGGGGCACCAAGGCCTTTACCTCAGGGGGCTACTACTTCTGGGTGCCTGTTATAGGGCCGCACATAGGCGCTATTGCCGGCGCCGCAGCGTACGAGCTTACTGTGGGAATCCATCTTCCCGGCGAGCCAACTAACACGGCGAGTGGCAGTACCCCAGGCCTGCCCTACTCTACCCATCCTGATGAGAACGGGGAGATGCAGATGGATCATCTCGTTGGGAAAGAGAAGGAGGCTGCAGAAGCCTAGGACTACCTCTGTTTGTTGGCATTTTGTATTAATTCACGAAGAATTGGGCACGCTCGAAGTTAGTCAAAGAGTGAGTCATCAATCTGCATATCTTTTACAAGACTCAACATCAGGTAGTCTTTGCTTTGCATTTTACGCGCTTGCTTATAATATCATCAGCTTCAAGTAGGAGCTTCTCAAGTAGGAACAACGCATCTTCTTTCGAATTCATATCCAAAAAACAGCAACTGCATCGTTGTAACCATTATTGCATCGTGCATATTCTGTTGTCAATAATTGTGATATATTCCTTGTATTTTACCAATCACATCTTAACCTCTTTCACATCGTCATCTCCATAAGCAATGATGCCTCCATCGACTATCCCAACTTGTGCACACACAAACTATATTTAGCATGCGTAAGTTGAAGAATTATAAGCTGACTACATGTCCGTCTGTTTATATATATATTAAATTAGTATGGCATTTTTATACACAAGACTTAGTCATAGGCGTACACAATCAATTTGGGCCCGTTACCAAGGTGATCCTGCTTCTCATAGTAAACTTTTATGTACACAAGGTCAGCGTAGATTCGTTATTGTTACCTGAACCTCTATTTTTGGTATTGTCTTCAATATATAAAAAAAAATTTCAGCAGCTAAATCTGCAACTTTATTTATTTCTAAAGTATTTTTTGCTATCTTGAATATTTATATCTGACGATAAGATAAAACTATACACAAAGATTTCTGTGAAAGTGGTTATTTCATCGCTATAGTTTGTCACATATTTGATAATAATTATTCTATTAATCGTGTGTAACTTGATTATATTTAATTACACACAAACGTTATTTTGTTGTTTTCATGAAAATTACTTTATTTCTTTGAACAAACAATATGGGAAATCAAATCAAATGGAAATCTTAATATATTACTTAATTATGGATTGAACAAATGAAAATTATCCATTGTTGGCTTTTACTATACCAATTTATAATCGGTTTTTTATTTATGTCATTTGAATAGAAAGAGAACCTAATATTATAATATAGAATACTATAATATGTTATGAATGCTAAATGCTGGGTTGCAATAATGGGTTGCAAATAATTTTAAAAACAACACTAAGTGATATAAAAATATATAAATGAAAAACGTTGATGCAATATATTTTTAATCTGATCTTTAAAAATATGATAAACGTTGTTTTAACAGTAATAGTTCTATTAACAATACCTATATGATTGAATTAAGTAATTATGTCATTACACATATGTACTATATTTTCCATAAACTTATAAATCTGTTATTAACGTAACACTAAGTCGCTAAATTGAAAACATTCTATGAGTCCAAAAACAAATGGGCAATTGTCTAAATATTCAGATTTGTCTCAACTTGAAATGTTTCGTAATGAGAAATACCACCAGATTGTAACACAATATATTTTGAAATTCATAAAAGAAGACCAACTATTATACATGGGCAGGTCAATTCGGATATACGGTCGTGTACGAGCATATTCAAAGATATTTAAGTGGAAAATAATGACTACGTGACCTCAACCCTAACCCACGTTTTAAGATTCAAATTGTCTAAAAATAGATTCCTGTTTGGAGGATGGAGAAGTGGGAAGGGGAGATGAGATAGACGGAGGATAGGTGGATGGGGTACAAATAAGGGAAGTCTGGGATAATGTGTAGTTATTTGACTGCAGGAATATAAAGTGTGAAACTTGATTTTCAGTTGGAGGAAATATAAGAAATGCTATATTGATATTGTCAGGGAGTGTGCTGGTAGAAGTAAGTAAGGTTTGTATGTATGTATGGTGGGGGGGGGGGAGGTGGGGGGCACCAGGGGACAGAAGGAGAGATAGAGTTTTGTTGTAAAGTTCAAATTAAGAATTCTTCACTTAGTGTAGTTTTGCATACAGACAATTTGCAGAATATATTATGATACCAGAGGACTGATATGATACTTTGCTCATGTACGCAATGCAAACATACACGGCTATAGTTAATTATAGCAACTCATAGAATTTAAAACCGAGCCTGGTTAGAATCAATGTTAGTTACTGGAAAATGTAACATTCATTGGAAAAGGAAGGCCTAAATTAATATAGATCATCTTACTAAGGACTTCAAATGTGTTCCATTATACAATTTTTATTTATCTCCAAAGCAATATTTCAGCTGATATAGTCAAACAAGACATTGTATAATACCTGTTTATGTGGTGCATTTAAATAAAGCTCATTATAATTTTTATCTACATGGGGGACTGCATCTGTTATTCTAGGGATAATATAACACATTTTATCAAGATCTCATTATAGATTAATATATTAACCTTTTCTTTTATGGCATAACAACTTCTAATATGGTTATTATTTTTATATTAAAGCTCTACGACAATAGGACCCAAAATGTCTTTATTAGAAACTTAAATATAGGTTGAAAATCGATATTTGAACAGCTGTGTTTGATAATTAATAGTTTGCAATCAATAAATATAAGAATGTGTATAATTAATTGCATAACACAACGATAAATAATTTTGTCTAGGTCTAGTATTCATATAAAATATATCTCAAATAATACTTGCGTTAATAGTTATAAAAAATGCACGCTGTCAAAATAACCTGAACAAAAAAATTGAAAAAACTTGAGCTGGAACAAAGTTATTAATAAGTAAAAATAAGTAACCCACAAATGAACTCCCTCTGATTATAAAAACGAATAAAAGATTATAAATAAGAAAAACTTTAATACACAACAAATACACTACAGAAGGAATAATAGATCTGCTAGCATAGGAAAACCTTCTACAAACCCTGGTAGACTTATTGACCACCAGAAAAGTATATTTACAAACCGTGCAAGAACTAGAGACAGGACTACAGCCACACAGGCCAGTCTGTAGTTAAATGAAGGACGCCTGTGTGCCCGGCCGACTAAATACCTTTGGTTAAAACCTGAGCTGCCTATGATCTGTTGACGATTGTAAAATAAAGTAAAGAAATATTTGTGAAAATGCAGAGAACAGAAATATATACAGACTGGTTTGATTAATCCGATCAATTTAATGGACCTCAATTGGAAGCTGTAGTCGTAGAAGATAGCCAAGTGTAGAGAAATCAATTTGTAATGGAATCGATCCAGATCAATCCGATATTGATTTATTAAATATGCGATAATTGGGGCATCAAGCGTGATTTATTTACTGATAGGGAACTAATTCTAGAGGAAAATTAGATTCCTGCGTAATTAAGAAATAGTTAAGTCTGGGTATAAACCGAAAATGTAAAGTGAAGTGCACATAAATTAAAGAAAAATTTATAATTTCCTTTTATGTGCACTTCACTTTACATTTTTACACAACCACAAATTAAGCGTTTTCTTATTTCTGAACATGCAGTACGTATGAAAAATAAAATTGTGTATCCTATTTTCGTCCACCAAATTAAAAAGCTATACAAAATATTGCGATTTCCCCACTAATTTGGAAAGAGCGTAAATAAGTTTCAACGAATCTCATAACAGATTAAAAATTTCACAAAAACCTGAAATTCTGGATAAATTTGAAAATAACACCCCAAAAGTGTCATATCTATCGTATAATTATTAGATACAGGTGTTATAATAGATTGGTTACTTATGGTTTTAAAACATCAACAAGAATCGATTTATTCATTTCTGAAAAGGAAGAAGAAAAAGTCAGCCGAAAAGGTATACTTCAAACAGAATAAAAAGTTTGGAGAGAGGACTCGAAGGAAAAATATTATTTATTGAACAACATCTTAAGAAGAAAGGTTTTTGTAGACGTTATAATAATCTTTCAAAGACAACGTTTTAGCGTCATAAAGCCAATTAAGGTGAATACAAAAAATGCTGTAAAATTTATTGAGCATTCGAATTTAATTACGAATTACGATTCACCAAATGAGAATGGATGATAGTTTACTCGACACAGCAATATAAAGAGGGTTTACGTTTATAAATGAGAACATCCCAATATATAATGAACTATAAATAATAATAAGTTAAGCAATAGCAGTGAGTTAATGACGGTGACAATGATCGCTAAATGCACTGGAAATCGAATAGACAGTTAGATAATTAGTTCATAATGAAATGAGACGCGGATTTCATTAAACGAGGAAGTAAAAAAAAGCTAATAAAAAATAATGTCTAACAAAATTAGTCATGAAATAGTTAGTCGCAAAAACACGATTTCACTTAATGTGAGAAAACAATAAATAAATCTAATAATTCTAAGTGTATCAAACGTTGATAGCAAATATATTATGAAAAGCCAATATTCCCGATAATTAAATCACAGAAATAATCAAGTAACCATGTTCTAATTGTTTATGTAAACATATTTTTTATATAAAAATGTCCTTTAATGATAAATGATTTTCGTCTGATCATTTGATCTGTTTCTGTCACACACGGCGGGTAAGGCTAAGGTTGGGGTCATACGAACACATGATACAGTCTTCCTGTCAAATAGACGATTGTCAAGTCTGCTTCGTCAATGAAAAAGAGCAAATGTCTTTTTGCTGTAGACGAAAGTTCTTCGTATGGATTAAGGGCCACAGACACACAAGGAGAGATCTTTTTATATGAAATGATTTATAATATATTATAGCGATGGGTCAAAGACCTCATGCAAATATGTCTGCATAATTGTGTCCTATATGTTTTTGAAAATAAGTAAATTAGATCTGTTTTTATTTTTTAATCAACTCGAAATCAGTTGTCAACAAAATCCTTAATTAATAGACAGAAGATATGTCAGGAAATCGTTTTCATCTAATGGAACTGCTGTGTTTGCGCTTGCAAGGTCGCTGTGTATGTATTTAGCACACAGAATAATAAACACATAGAAAAATAAATACACATATAAAAGGAAAAGACACAGAATATTCAAGACTGAAACATTATATATACCCAATAAATGAAAGCAATGATTTTCAAGCTTGTTTCCTGTAAATATGCATTTCTAGGCATACAATCCCTGAATATGTTTACCGACAAAGGTGAAACTATGTGAAACCAGAAGTGCGCACACACACATAGTCATGGGGTGACGGGTTTGAGAGAAGTATAGTAAGGTGACCTTACAGTTATATCGTCACCCGGACGGATTGGGTGGACACGATCTGCGTACTAGTTTAATATGTTTGCTCCCTCGATCTGGAAAAGACGTTCTATGAGTGGGTTATATTCGATTTCGGGTACAGCTCGACCGACAGCTGGTGGGTTGTGCTTGTGATCGAGATTTGGGGAAGACTACCAATGCACTTTCGGGTGTGACATTCACACAGCTTCTAATTGGTTTCTACTAGTTCAACTCCTCACTCCAATCGAGCGATATATTATTTTGTCTATAGGTAGGTACTCTTGACAATTCTGTTGCGATATCCAACCCAGACACACTTTTGCATTTGGGCTGATCTGACAGAATCATTTGTCTTTCACGATGTTACGAAGAAGTAAATATAAAAGTCTACAATAGAAGACCACATATCACCGCAAACGCACAAAGTACATAGACATCTAATTTACAGCAAACAACTGACATTATCAAAAAGGTTGTATAATCTACAGCAACATTTGATTAATGTAGTAAAACTATGAAGTGCAATCGCAATTATTTTAAGCATTTAGTAAAAATCATCAATCACGTTTTGTTTTTACACAAACGACAAACGAAACAATTTAGAATTTATAACTTCTCTTTTTCTTAAATGAAAACAATTTAATTTATGTTAGTAAAACATCTATATTGGCACAAACATGGCAATTCGCCCCTCGATACATCAATGGAGGAGCAGTAAGAATACATTATGAGGAAAGTTGTGCAACCAAAAAAGAAAAACGTTGTTCCATATTTACAAATACCAACAATATAATATTGTGATCAGAGCTGGAAAAAAAAGGAAATAAACCTGTTTATCGATCAAGTTGGTGGAACAGGAAACATTGCTGTTCATATAGATCCTATTTGGGGCAGTTGTATTTATTATAGACTACATTTGACAATCAATAACTGTTGTCAGTAAACTCAGAAAGAATTAGTTTCAATGTTAAAATTAGTATTTGGAGTAATGACTGCTAAAAATAGGAGTGTGTTTATTGATTGTGTTCAAATATTTTGCTCTGAATAATAAATCAGTTTTATTATTATTATAAACGGGACAATTTTCTATAGTTTGATAGGTTAGATCAACAAGAATGACATTATCACGCTTAAATCAATTGTATCTTTTAAAGAATTGAGAGGCTATAGTCATATAATATTCAGTCTAAATGTCTGCTAAACAAGTGTATAACATATTGAATATTGACTATATTATGTGTAATACTTAATTTAATAGAATACAACGAGTATTTTAACTTTATTAAAGAAAACGACATATTTTGAAGATCGATTAAAGTATCATTTATATTGCAGAGAGGTAAATGAAGTTCCCATGGAATTCTATAGAACGACAAAGACTAGATAAATAATTTAATTTCTATAAAATATCTAATTGATATGACCAACACCTTCTACCCTAGGAGATTAGATTATTCCGAATATACTTCTGAAATAGTTTTAAAAATATTAAAAATTCAGTTGTCTCAAAATGTTGAACAATTATTTCTAACCTAATCTTGAAGAAATGGAAAGTAAACTTTAAGAAAAGTGGGAAAACAACTTTTTAATACCGTATTCTGAAACCCATAGAAGGTGAAGCTCCCTAGAAACAGACTAAAACAATCAATTTGAGAATATCGTCCTCTTTTTATGCCGGTGTAGGAAATGTTCCCCTTGGATAGAAGACAGACTCTCAAGTCGAAAGAAAACAAACTTTGAAGATGTGAAAGAAGATGGCGAGCTCAGAATAATAACTAATGAGGATATATAACCGGTATTTTGTCGACTAAATAAAAGTAAAACTCATCAATTTTCTAGTTCTAAGTGTTCCTTTTTCCTCTTAATAGATTGTAATTGAACTAAAGTTCACCCGAATCACCTGATCTTAAAGTGGAGTCGGGGTACACTTCAAAGTTAACATTGAGGCGCGCCAACGTCCTCCTTTAAAGATGATCCGAACCGATCTTGGACAAATATTTGACTTGTCAACAGGCAAAGAAAGGAGAACACAATAGCGCAACATTGAACAAGTACTCTGAACATTGAAGTACATTGAACAAGAGAAAGAAAGTCCGCACACAACAAATAAAACTAGCATTAACATTAGTTGTAAGTTATCCAAAATAAACTAATTATATTACACCCAACAAACAAAGACATATTTGCAATGGAGGCGACATGATCTCCTACAGTCTGGATCAACTACCTTTTGAGATATCACGTTTGTTGGCCAGGGTATCGAATCAACTCGAAAGAATCGCGCGGCGGTCATTATGATTATCGTCCTTGATCTAGACTGTTTGTATACTTAGTAGAACAAGAAATAGTGGTCGAGGCCGCAGGCAGGCAGACTTTCGGAAATACTGTGTACACTGTAATACTTATACCCTCGTAATAGACATAACATAAATGTTTAGGATCACTTTTAGATTTACAATTTATAAAGAGGTTCTCATTTAAATATTCCACTTCAAAGGAAACAAGACAAGTAAAATTGGCTACACCAACAGTTTAATGTTCCTCATTAATTATTGTATCGTTTCACATAAACTATCGGAATAAAGCTCTGAAGATAATGCAGGGAGTTAATTTTCACAGCTATAAGGGATAAAGTTAACTAAACCAAATACGACACTGGTATAATTGTAATATATTAACCAATAGTAAGGATTAAATACATCCTTGTAATATTTTATAGAATACGAAATTGTATTAAAACTGCTTTAACATATTATAATAAATCACAAATTATCAAACACTAAAAAATATAGCCACAATAATCTTCGTGATTATCTGCACTGTTATAATATGATTTATACAATATCCTTTCACAGTATTCATATTAATTATTAATCTTACTTCACATTATGAAAAAAGCTGAACAGTTCACAAACAGCTTTAAAATTAGTTGAATTACAAAATATACAAACCCATTTTAGTAAACATATTTAAAAGTTTTAAAAACTTATTCTGAATATCCAAAATCTCGACAATTTTAACAATTTCCAAATAACCTATCTTCTTTATACTTATCAAAGCCAAACTTTCTAACGACACCCCCTGAGTCAATATTTACTTTACATGGAGGGAAACAGATTGCTTCACTTTGTCACAGGAAACCCCCAATGGTTTGTGTGTCCACGGGGGTTATAAATAATTGAGAATCCAAATCGCGGCAAAATATAATCAAGTTATTTATTTTAATTTTGGGAGCATAATATTGATTTATTATGAGTCTGTTGCTGTTAACAATTTAACAACATCGGAATCTCGATTCAAATAATAAATAAGGCGATATAAACAATATTAGAAATAATCTAAAGTAATTATAAGTATTTCGGTAAATAAAAAACAAAATCCAATTGAATACACCAGCTCATTATTCTGCAGGAATTTATCGCAGAAATATTTGCTACAGTTATTATAATTTAAGAGGCGGAAACTCCAGCAGACAACTATTATTAAATACTAAACAAATAAAGGTTAACTTTATTGATTAAACATTTGGTGCATAAAACAGATCAATAGAGAGGGATACATACACAAGACAGTTTTATACTGATTTTCAGACTGCAGCATTCAATACACACATAATTCAGCATGATAACTTTCTCCCAATTTTAAAGCAGCATAATTTGAAATAATTATTCAATAGACAAGCATCTAAATCTCTTCCCACTTGAAAGTAATGGTCGAAGCAGAGAAAAAGTAATGAAAAATCAATAAATTATCTTTTTTCGTACAATTTCAATGTGAATAAACACTTTTCCAAACTCATTATATCGCAATTGACCAATCAATCAAAAGTACATTTGTATTTCAAAAGCAGCAACAGTAACGGAACAGAGAAAGCTAACATAGATAAATGATAAACTCAATTACCTATCGACGAATCAGTCCAGACAGAGTATCCGATTTTCTGTATTTTGAGATTCTGTACCCAGGAGAGTGTAACCAACTACTAGAATATAGAATTACGCTAGTTGCCATGGTCGCAACAAGTTGGTTAATCTTGTCTGACAATCTAACCATAGTCTAAACTGTTTACATAGAAGATGACCTTCCAATTGACATTTCCTGACACTATTTACAAAGTTTCGTTCTGTAGTTTGCAAAGGATGGGAACAGATCGCTACGAATGCAGAGACGGTTTCAATAACAGAGATGGCTCACAGGAAGCCACTTCAAAGAAGGCGGCCAGACAAGGTTTTTCTTTTGTAAAATAATTCCCCAAATTAGCGGAGATCTAATTCTAGGTTCAATAATAATGAATAAATAAGCTTCGAGGGAAACAACCAAGAAAATCTTTTACTAGGTGCGAACTGAACTAAAACGACTATTTACAATAAAATTGAACGTAACAGCTAATAAACTTAATATTATTCCTAATTATTAATTAATTAGATAACTGATTAATCATTGAACCTCACAGAAGTAATTAATTATTCTATACTAAGGCTATTTGATGAAAGTTTTGCTAATTGCAAACAAGTCAACAAGCCAAGTCACCTTTTCACGATCACTGAGAGCGAGGAACCTGTCCTTCTGCGCCTGTTCGGCCTGTTGTCCTCGCTCTTCGGCCTTCTTGACCTTCTCTCGAGCCCTCTTCTGTTTGAGCAGAGCTCTCTTCCGTTCGGAGTCTCGGGCCTTCTTTTCCGCTTCTTTGACCGGATCAAGCGGCGCAGGGATCTAGCAAGTGAGGAAAGAGAGAGAGAGAAGAGGAGATAATAGATACTCAAAAGGTTGAAAACAAATTAAAAGGTTATAGTGGGCAATCTAATGAACAAAACCAGCTGGAATCAAGGTTTGATGTAATTATCATTAGACAAGCAGTGAGGTGTGTTCAGGTAGTATGGCAGGGTAAAACAATGCATTGTAAGTAATGAAAACTAACTCTCAATACAACACACCAAAAAATTATGGAAGAAAATTAGTTTTAATGAGAGTAACAGAAACCTTCGATGATCTCCCATGAAGAAGTGTGTTGAGAAATTATTTTAGTTTTATTTTAGATCAAATAAAACCAAATGAGATAATTAAACTAATTGGTTTCAAAAAATAAAACCACCTTTAAAAAAAATATTTTATTTTAAACAAATTAAATATGTGACTGCAAGGAAACTATTTTCTATACTAAAAATGAGAAGAAAATCAACAATTTCCAGAAGGACATAATAATATTATCGTCAAATTGTTCTAGTTACCTACTTTAATTATGAATATTATTATGGAAGCAAAAGAGATGGCTAGCTCATTCCGGACTGCCGATAATAAATTGAGTTGCCTTAGCAACAACAATTACAGAAAACAATGGAGGGGCACACATACTTTTACATCACCAGGAGAATATGGGGGCTGCATTCAGCTGAAGATTAGAATATGGCATAAAGTTTTGTGTATAAAAGACAAATCTTTATTGCAGCGTACTAAGCTCCGGCTACACTTGTCCCCGGATCTGTACCAAGTAATTAAATCGGGTCCGCCAACGTGACACACCCCAAATTAAACTAATAATATAATAAAGAGGAATCGTCTATAAAAGAATCATGGATGGAAATAGATCTGGTTGATGAAGGGGATAATCCCGAGTTAAGGGTACAAAGATGTTTGCCACAACATACAGAACGGTGATTGTCATATGCGAGATTGTAATTTTAGAATCTGCCACACAAAAAAAGGAGCATCTTTTAGAAGAAATAGCGAACGCTCGGATCAGTTTTAAATTTGATTGTGGAAGACACGACTTGCTCTAATACATCCCACACAGTCCCTTTTTTTGTATATTTTCTTATCTTTTAGAATTTTCTAAAAATATATCAAAAGCAAATATATTAATAAACAATTTGACGTAATAAGATTTTATCTCTAGCATAAAATAATTACTTTAAAGTCGATCTTATGTGACCTCGGTGAAGGGTTTGTAGATTATAAAATAATTAAAAGCTGTGGTAATGGAATGAGGAGGTATACGAGAAAGTTTAAAAATAAATACTATCTAAACTTTAATTACACTTTAATTTTGATGTTCAAAAATATAGAACACGTAAACTCCAAAATTGTGACAAAAGTTGTTTGCTAATTGCTCATCATGAAATTGATAAAACGGGAAACTTGGATAGCTTTCAGAAAATAAAATTAGACGCTAATAACTAATTTTTATGGTAAAGTTTGTCAAGATATGTCGCACAGCGCATTTTATGGTGAGGGTGTTAATTGACAGTAGTTCCTGTTTCAATAAAGAGGGAACAGGTCACTAGGGTAACAGCCCAAATAGAAGTGAACTCCCATTTAAAGTCACAAATTGAAACAATTATTAAATTCCTTCTGCGACAAAATTATTTAAGAGGCGGTGGTGTCTTAATCAACTGAAATGAAAACAGTGTAACATTCCAGGAAAAAAATGCAGATTGTGTATTAGGCACTGGGTGTTTATGACGTTCAGGCAATTAGATGACTATAGTGGCCATTATATTACTTAATGAGATGAGTAAATTAAGGTAGAGAGGAAAAATTGCACAGCGTAATCAGGAACGAGGCTAAAACCATTAATCTGCCGGCTGTTGTTTTAAAGTTTTTGTAAACAATAAATGCATAACTTGTCTGATCGTACAAGTAGTCTGAGTTTAGGCTAAAGTGGACAGGTAATTTCAAAGTAAATGTCTTAATTACACATTCATTCAACCTCCTAAATGCACCTTATATAATTATAGATAGTGTGGGAGTATCTTATGAGAAAATACCATCAATTACGCGCCAAGGTCAAAATATGACAACTCTATTATTAATAGAACTCAAATTATGGTGTGATCTGTCAATTAACTTTTACAGTGTATTCTTTGAAATTGAGGCCGATTTCTTTTACGTAATATTTATAAGCAGGTAGCAAAGAAAACTATAAAGAAACATTGTGCACCATTTCCTTTCAATGAATCGTATAGTTGTCAACAGTTCCGTGAGTAAAAACAATTAAGAATTATGGCAAATCCATTTAATACTTCGTATTTGTTACATAGAAATATAAGTTATTATCTAAAGACACTTCGCTAAAATAAATCACATTGTTGCATGCAGAATTTCAGGCGATAAAAAGAAACGAAGTTATAAACAAAATCGATAAATCGAATTAAAATAAGGTCTAGCAACAAAGATAATTAAATTTATTTCAGAATATAAAATCATATTCATATCAGCAATTTTCTTTTTGTCTATCTTTCTCTATTCACAATACAAATTTAGACAAAGCAAGAATAATTTAAAAGATTACTAAGATATGAATTATAGACTTCGTCTTTGAAATGATAAATAACTAATATTATTATTTCAGAATCCAAAAAGGTAGCAAGTTATAAGAAAAGATTCCTTTACAACGAAATAAGGGGTTTTAAACAATGTACTCATTCCATTGATGTTTCTATTATTTCAGCTTTTGGCACAAGTAGAGAGTGGGTAGGAGGTATGCTATCAGCTCAATCAGAAATAGACAGACAAGAGAGGATGTAACGGAAAATATTTTCAGAGCCAATAAACAAAAAACAAGGCAACTTGAAAAAATGGTTTGGAAGATGAAAAATTTACATGAGAAAAAATTAATTTGAAAAGTAAAGATCTGTTTTAAACCGTGAAGTCGGAAATTATAATAACATGAAAAGAAGTAACAGTTTGGTAAAATCTATTTTCTGAAATATAGAAAGGGGAAGAAAGCATTAATGAGAGAACGGTCAAAAAGTCAATCTTATTATCAAGAAGATATTCGAAGTCACGGTAATAAAAGCACATTAATGAAGACTTTTATCGAAAATCTTGATAAAATATGACAGATGCATACAAGATTAAAGAAGTTATACTTTATCGTCATAATATAGTACCAATAACCAACGACAATCACGTAAAACATGTATCATCATATACCGAATTTAGATTCAAATTTTGGCTTATAGAAAATAATATAACCAATAAAAACTACGCTGCAAATTTAAAGATATGTATGAACAGTGTCAAGATTGCCAATAAAGTTCATGTATACTCTATCCTCCACACGTGACACTTCTCCAAAGAATAAGAAAGGAAAGCAAATAACTTGTGGGTGAACTTTAAGGAAAACTGGATGGATTCTTTGCTCAAAGGCTCCATCCAAGTTCGAAGATCTTCCTCCTTATTCAGATCTGTAGTAACGAAAAGAGTCAACAAGACCAGATGTTGGGTGGTTTCTTGGTGACCTTAGAGACACTATAGTTAATATTGACACAACTTTCAAGACAAGGAACTGAGGATGGACTTCAACACAGAGGGCATTCCATTCTCGAATTTATCATGTTTTGTACTTTTTGAATAAAAAGGAACAATAATTATAAGTAAACAGATTTGATAAAGAAACTAATGATATATATATTTAAAAACCGCATTTCAAATTCATTTTAGATCTAAAACTGAAACTATTCCTAAATTGAACTGAAAATTGTGCAGTTTAAAATATTATTATCAAAAATCGATAATGCGATAGAAATTTCAAAATTCAAAAGTTAGCTGGGTTGTTTTCAAAACAACTTTTATTTTAATAAACAGAAAAATAATTTGTAGGAAGAATACTGTCACAATTAATATCCGCAATATTATATTCCGATTATTTCTCAATTTGTCCCCTGCAGAAAGTCTGGATTACTTTCGATTCAGACAGACAGGGTTCATATGCATTTCTAAATTAAAATTTTCCAGGCATTTTGCAGAGTCATTTTTAAGACTTTTTGACAAAAATTTGGGTAATTTTAATGTAATTATTTTTATGATTTGTATATCGCAGGGGAGAGTCTCTAAACGATCTAAAGTATAAGCCATTTAGAATTTCACGGAAAAAACTGCAACTCTATCGATCTATTCAGATTTTCAAATCATAGTCAAATTTTCTCCATTTAGCCCATGTTAAAAAATGTGAAAACTTTAAGTCACAAATAACTGCTTTATCATGCATTTTAAAATATGATTACCATAAGATATAACCATATTATACATACAGTATCTAAATACATCATTCATTTTTTGAAAAAAATGTCCACGTATGAATGTCATAGAATTTTTTT
>JAUZNC010002297.1:0-24215 GCA_034780395.1 Vannuccia rotundouncinata | reverse complement strand
TTTTTTAGTGAACACATCAAAGTATTACCAACAGATAGCAAATGACCATAATCTATGAGCTAGGGTAGGTTAAAAGACTAGAAAATTTTCAGGAATCATTTATTGATCAAAAAGTGCTGTTTTGATACGATAACAGCATTTTTTGACCATTGCCGGTTTCGTGGACATTTTGTAGTCTTTATCCTCCTATATCTGATAGATTGTGGTCATTTTCCGATCTTTTGGTAATACTTTTATTGAGTCTCAGATGATTCCTTTTTGAGATATTCACTAAACTCATTACATTTTGACGTGTTCATTTTTAGAAAAATGTCTATGACGTCATACATGGTCAATTTTCTAAAAATAATGATGTACTCAGATACTTTATGTACATGTTTCTCTCTATTGTAATATATTGTATGCATCTTAAAGCGGTTAATTGTGATTAAAGTTCTTCTTGGTTAGTCAAATTGGTTCAGTGGACCAAATAGCGGGCGTGAGACTGTCACCCCATATTGGAGAGCTTTTGACTTTTGACATGTTATCTGAGAAATATTACAGTAATCAAATCTGCACTGACATGTAGGGATCCTGTTTTATCGTATCTGAACCGTTTTTTAGGATAATTGGTTTGGACTACTATACAAATTTAATATTAATCACAAATAAAACTAATTATAAAACTAATTTCCACTTTTTCAAGACTCAGACTCTGTATGAACGCTGAACAACAGGCGCACAAACAACGTTTATTTCACCATAGCGTGGTTGTTTGATCGAATTTAATGATAGACGGGTTACCTTGGCAGCATTGTAGTCGAATTTGTCGGGAAAGTCAAACATGAACTTTCGGAAAACGGACGTCATTAGTTTATTAGAACATTTGACAGCTTTCTGGTAGGCGGTCTGTCCCTTGTTGTCCCTGGAGATAAAAAGAAAAGGAAATTGTGTGATAGTATATTTATATCGACCATTTCTAACAGAAAAAACACTTGAGATTTTTTAATTAAAAGGATTTTATAACTCACGCTACTGCCGGGTCACATCCGGCCTCCATAAGCGGCGCGACAAGTTGTGGATATGTACCTCCAGCTACCACGTGGAGAAAAGTGCTGCCACCTGCCAATAGCAGATTGATCGATAATGTGACTGCTTCGGTCCCCTCATCAGCTCGTTTTTTCTCTAGCAGGGAATCCAGTGTCTCCTGATCTCCACAGGCCACTGCTATCAGTACGCGATCACGCCAGGCAGTATCCATAGGTGGCAGAGGTGTTAGCGAGGGCGTCACTTCCAAATCATCTATACAATGAAGTAGTAAATTATCACTATTATAATTCACATTTGAACGAAATATGACTTTTAATTATATACTACTTGTGTTATATAAGAGTAGTATATTTTTAATTCAAAATAAATTGATATAAAAACAAATTAAAATATTAGTCGAAAAAATATTTTATGCAGTAAATTGAAAAAACGCTTTTGGAAATAAATCATCAAATTAGAATATATTTTAAAGGTTGTTTAAAATCTCAATGCATCACTAACTCATATCATTATTGATTTTTTGCAGACTTTGACAGTCTCCCTCTTCCCTCTCATCCTCCCCAGGGTCTCTCTTCTTTTTCATCTTCTGAGATTTGTTTTCTTTCTTGGACTGTTTTTTCTCCTCGACTGAAATATGAGAACGTAATACACAGGAGTAGAAATTTAAACAGTCAATTCCTGTCTTGAACAGAAAAGAGTAGGATGAATCTACCGTGGCTTTAACTTATATAAAATAATTACGCACTCCACATAAAACTATGTTATTGAAATAAAAATTAAAAGTAAAAAGAAATTTAATTAAAATTAATTACTGCAATTATAGAGCTAAATAACCCAGCATCATTGAAATGTCAGGCATGTCATTAAATACCTGTTTCGGATTCTGGTTTGGGTACGGATGTCATAATGAGACGTCCACTTTCAGATTCCTGAAGGATGTGTTGACCGTTTTCACTTAAAGTTCTCACCTGTTTTCGAGGGGTTTGCTTCAAAAAGGGCACTTCGGCTTCACCGTCTAAATAAAAACAGATAAGAATATAATAATTTACTTAATCTGTTTATTATGAGTCGAAATATTTTAATAAATAAAAATATATAATTCTACTACTTAAATTTAATAAGTAGCAAGCTTATTTTATTATATTTTTTATATTTGGCCTAATAAATTTGCAAAACAAGAGCTTACCATAAACCTCATAGGTAGAGAGTTGTCCATGGAGATTTTTAACCTGGGAATAAGTGATATCTCTCACCATCAGTGGAATCCGCCGAATTCTGGGGTCCTGACGAGTGAAAGTTGGCTGGGTGGAGGGAGGGAGCAAACTAGTCTGATTAGGTGGAAAGAAAACACCCAGTTGGCTTTTTGGTGACCAAATTAGGATAAGTTGGCAAGAGAGTAGTTCAGCACGCCATGTTGTGTGCAGTAGGTCGCTAATTTCCTGAATAAGAGAGAGATAGAAATAAATAAAAAACAGGATGAAATTAATAAAGATAACAAACTATATAGATATTATATATAATTGTTTATTATCAAAATAACAAAAAAACTAAAATTTTAAAATTCATAAACAATGAAATCCAACTCCAATATCGTTTTATCATTTTCTGAATGTGTTAATTCACCAAAAGCGGTATGTACACACCTTCCTAATCGCCATCTCTCCATACCTCCGGAGACTCGCACCCGCGCTTTTGGGAGCATTTCCGCGACCGTCACAGGCGCTCTGACCGCCGCCCTGCTTCTTCCTGACGGTGTAGCGCTTTAGAGTCTTGTGGACGACCTCCTTGCGTCTGCAGGAACCAAAACAGATTGTATACACGGGTGATTGTTATGTTGTGACAAAAGAAGGACAATAACGATTATAATTCTATACATTAGATATTGATAAAGTAGATTAAATGTTGGATTAGTTAATCTTTATATATTATAATGTATAGAAGTAGTGTGGGATGTAGACTTTCAGGGCACAAATACTCGATTCTGATTGATCGCTCTACGCTACCTCTCGACCAATCAGCGATGAGTATTTCTAATCAAACATAATCGAGTATTTGTGTCTTGGACATCCATATCCCATACTACTTTTCCTATTATAAATTTTTATCTAAATTCGAACTCACTCATCAAATATTCCCCCCGCAAAACTCCCCCCGGAGTAAAGGAGGATAGCCCACCGTTTGCTCTCTCGGAGATGAGTCACACGTCGCAACAATTCATGAACGCTGTCTGGTCGGTCCTGGTCATAGAAGACGAAAGGAGGTCAGAGAAAAGGGAACATGTTTTGAAGAAAGCCCATTTTTATGCGCGATTTTATGAAACACATTTGTAGGTTATATACTATTCACCCATTAGGGGAATATTAATTAATACAACTCACGTGTTTGCTGTATAAAAGGCATCTGTAGAGAGCAACAATCTCAGAGTTTTTGTTTCTGAAAAATATCCTATGACGTCGGGAAGCCTCGGCAAAAGCCTCCAGATCTTCCAGCGTTGTCTTAGGACCTCGGATAACATTTGATGACGTCGTGCCATCTATTGGACTGTAGCGGGCGTCCTCATCGTCATCTTTGAATTTTATCTAAAATTGAAACAAAAATGTTGAAAAAAAGATTTCATTTAAAGAAATGAAGCCTGAAAAAATTGAATAATACATTTTTGTTTTGTTTTCAATTTTTTTCATTTCTCAACTATACAAAAGTCCCGATTATAAAAAAAACAGGTCACAGAACTCAGTAAACTGATGTAACATCTTGAAAATACGCTAGCAGAAAGTTTATGAAATGCAAAGAATTGAAAGAGCTTACTAAACTTTCGCCCTTTTCCATATCATTGTCTTCTTCAGGGGCTTCATCGTCCTCCTCCTCATCCTCCGCTGAACTGGAGCTGGTGCTAGACGACGATGATTCGAAGCCGAATGTGTCAAGTTGACGCTCAAAGTCCTGCTCACTCAGACGATCACAATGTTGACGACTCAGGTTAAGATTGTAGACATGCCAGTCCGTCTGATAGTGATCTCGCTATTATGGCAACACGGAATTAAAACAGAGTGCTTGAGAAAAACAGTTTTATTGATTTCATTGAGTGTTTCGATAAAGGATAGATATTACATTATCGATTGTAATCATTTCAAATCTATAATCGCTTATTCACATTCTAGTTGTTAGTGAGTTTTAATTCGATGATAAATCAACAAATACAAAATCAAAGTGTACTAATTCTCACCATTTTTCTGTCATCGGTAAAGGTGACGTCACATAGAGGACAATAGTATCGAACTGTTGAGGCAGTGTGTTTTCTGTTCTCCCCACCGTCAACATCTAAAAAAGTAAAGGTGTGATAACACTAAATCGGTTTAATTGGATATGGTAGCTTATTAAATACTGATCTTTATGTTATATGACATACAACTCTTAACATTTGAAGAATGTAACCATGATGATTGAAAATTATAAAATTGGGGTCTATCGGATGAACAAAAAACTAACTTAATATAATAAATATACATTGATTATTTTATGCACGGTCTTTGTCTACGAAGTTATCGTAATGTAAAACATAATGAAAGGAATGATTACTTTCATTAAAATAAATGCCGGTTAAGAACAAATTTATCTGTCATCTCTAGAATAACTGACAGTTCGTTCTTAATTTATAAAAACTAATATAAGATGACGATATTAAACATTTTTCAAAGCATATGGTTTGGCATCCATCAATGAACCGACCTTGACTGGTATCAGACATACTGATGTGTGGTAAGTTTTCATTGAGGAGTGTCAACCCAGTCAGCTTGTCAACTGTCAACTTGTCAAACAGGGAGTATGTGTCACAGGTCCGTTTGCATCGACGATCTACAATTCCTTCCATTATCCTTCTTTTTTCTTCAATTTTATATACTATTTAAGTGGATTGGAACCTATAAAGACATAAATAATAACATAAAACATTGTTAATAAAAAATAGAATATCCACATAGTTAACCATGAAGTTACGTTAAAACATAAAGAAAATATTTTGAGTTCGTTCCTTAGTATGAATTATGACTAGAAATCAACATGTATAAGATAGTATATAAATATATATTTTGCCTCTATTTAAGTGATTATAGATTTATTAAAAAATACAACAATCATAAACAAAAAAAGAAAATTGTCTTTTATGAATAAGGATTATTACAACCATGTCTAATTTGAATACCAACACATAGACAAAGCAATTGCATAATGAATCCAAGAGTTACATAATCACATTATTACTAGAGCTGTAATTTTAAGAAAAGAAACTTGTAAATTCGTTATATTTTATCTGTTTTAGTCCATCGTTATACTAACTTATTCTGTCAGACAAATCTGAATTTTATACTAACTTAAGTCAACAAATAACATTTGTAACTCACTTTATTTGTTAATATAATCAGGGTTCATACACAATTTCTAAAATGAAATTACTGAATTTTCCAGAGCCATTTGTAAGACTTTTTACAAAATTTGTGGGTCATTCAACTATATTTATGAAAATGTGTGGGTCATTTTTTTATCAAAGTAGTATATTAATATCCCAATATCTCCATGAAAATTTAATATAAATCAAAAGTAATATTCATAATATAGGTATATAATTACAAAAATCCACTTTTTCCAGACTTGGCTCTTGTCTGGAAAAAATTCCCTAAAATGCCAGACTTTTAAAGAATTTTCAAGACTTCATATACCACATGTAAGACTAGCTTAACCTATCACTAATTGCTTATTGTATTGTCTGACATAACAAGTTTAGTTAAAATAAACATAGAAAGTTGGCATAACCATTACATATGCCCGAAATACCATTTTAATCACTTGTAAAGAACTAGAAATAAATTTTCTCTAAAACTATTGCAATGTCTATATTTTTGTTGGTTAGTCAATATTGGTGATAAAGAGTCATATTTTAATTGTGTTGAAATATTTATTACATAAAAGGATTCATATACAACACTTGAATGGCCTCAGCCAATATACACTCCAGAGAAACTTAATGATTCAGCTTAAACAGTTTATGTTTGTAATGTAGATATAGAAAGTTAGTTGAAATTTTATTATAAAATTCTGCACCATGAAAGATGTTTGGTTTCAAAATTAAATGACTCAAAATGAAGGTAAAAAATAACCAGCAAACAACAATACACAAGCCACCTATATTGAGGTATTCAGCTTAAGTGTATTTAATATGCATTTAAATAGGAATCCAAAGTCCACCCAATTTATCCAGAAATACTGCCTTGAAAGAAATTAGGTACTAACACATTTTGAGAACTGTAAGAGCTGTACAACTTTTTTTGAATAAAACAGAAGACAATATTTAACAGAAAAACATTATTATTATATGAGTGATTATTTGATAAGTGATGTATTGTTTTATTACTAACAATATGGTATTATTTGCAGATAAAAAGAAAGTTAAAAATAAAAAGCATAAATATTTATAGTTAAAAAAAAGTTGCATATTAACAATAATGTAATATAGTTCTAAATGTAATGATACTATCTACAAAATCCCATTTATTAAAGTGTGAGAGATAAATATTTATGAATACATATTTATTATAAATTTTTGATCTTTTTTATTATGAATAACAATTTAAAAGCTTTCAGAGTGAAAGTATAATGCATTATATTTATAACTTATAGATTACAAATATATTTAATATGTAGTACAATTAAAATAATTATTTAAAAATATTCAATAAAAAGATCATATGATTAATTATTAATTATTTTATATTAAGCATATTGACATTTTGCCAATGGTATTTCACCACCAATAAATAGTCTAATATTGAAAAATTCAGTTAATGAATTTGATTTAATTGTTCTAAATATTTATAATACTAAATGTGAATTTTATAAACTTCTGTTATTATAAAACATAAATAATTTATATTGTATTAGTGAATATATATAGGATTCTCAGTCATATTGTTCTATTGTTCATGCATACTAACTATTGATAAAGTAATTTTATTTCTAATTGTGATTGTAAATAATAATCCTATAGTATATTTGAAATATTTTGTTTTGAATAATGGAATCATACAATGAATTATAATATATACTACTTGAAAAAAATAAATATATTTAAATTAAATATGTAAAATTAGAACAAGACGAAATTACAAAAAATACATTCTGAAATGAAATAAGATAAACAAAAGAATTATAGAAAGTGAGTTTTATATTATGCTTGCATTCATTATTTTTGTTATTGTCAACAATCTGCTATAGTTAGATATCCAAAGCAAAATGATTGAGGCTCTACATTTTATTAACAAAAATGTCTAATATAGTGTTTGCATTAGTAAGAATTTTTGCAGCAAAAGTATCTATCTGCTACTGTATCTGAAGGTTGTGCAATTTTGACAGTTATGTATATAGGATTATATTATATCACATAACAATATACAGGTAAAATACAAAAAGATAAAATAAAAATACTCTTATTAAAATGTGAGTTTTATATTTTACTCTTTAGTATTGAAGGTACCTGTTAATTTATGTATTTTTCTACAAAAAAATATATATTCTCCCATACATTAAATTAAAAAAAATTATAGTCTGAATACACTATTCTGAATGAAATGAAATTCCTGAACTAATATAACTACTTTTGGTTGGACAACATACAACCACCTTCCTTATGGCTACATAATATTGTGAACAAAATGTTCTACTTTGTCAACCCAATGATCTTTATACAAATACAGTGAAAGGGACATGGATCAAAATTTAAATAAATATAAAAAAAGTTTCGGCTTTCATACAATCAAAAATGCTATTCATTACAAAATAAATTAATTTAACAAAACTTTTTATAAAAACATAATAAAAACACAATTAAAACACATTCAATTTTTTTTTAAATCAATTTAAAAACACATTCATTCTACAGTGATTCCCTTGTGAATTTTTAAATGTGCATAAAATGATAATTGTATAATTAATATAGTGTTTTACCTTAATATTGTGTCTTATAAATAAGAAATAAAAAATATTTTTCATAGGGGATCAAGGTAAATGTAGCATTAAATGAATAATATATAATATGCTAAGCAATTATAATTGTATTTAATACTGTATTGTAATTGTATTGTAATAAAATAATGATGAAGAGAAAAGTAATGGAGTACTAGTTTTATTATGATATAATAAATAGGTAACTAAATTGATAGCAATACGTAATTACCTTAGTAACAAATAATATAAAAGCTAGAGCCAATAAAATACTGTGTAGTGATTAGGGGATTTATTTTGACATATTTGTATTTTTGCAAGATGGACATTTAGGTATCATCTTTTATTTTATCTTGCTTTACTTGCATAATTATTTTATTTTATTATATTCTATATATATATATATATGTCCCAACCCCCTGTGTTTCCAAACCAGTAAGGTTTGTCAATTCCCAAAAATATATACATCCTATTTACAGGAAACTTAGTTTTTTCAGACTAACTCATCATAACTGACATTATAAAAAATTGAAGTTGGTGACAATAATATTAATTAGTATAATAAAACAAACAAACTAAATAAAACAAATGTGTTTATAGAAATAAAGACAATAAATGTTAAGCAATTTATGATGAAAATAAGAAAAAAAATAATAAACAATAAATTTATGGAGGGACTGAGACAAAATAAATGTGTTTAATAATGTGTTTTTAAATTTTAATTATATATAAAAGAATAAGAAAAGGCTCAAAATATTCAATGCACAAAAGACATAGAATACAGGTTAGTCTACATTATAAAAAAATTTACTAGCTATAAATATTCAGCAAAAAAAATAAAATTTAATCTTTTTTTGGAATTACTCATTTATGTGTGAAAATTTATAAAAATAATTATTGTTTTAGATCCCTTTAAATGTAATGTTTAAAACAAATCAATTACAGTCAATTGCATAAAGCGGTATTAGCTTACTACCAGTAGTAACTCAAGGAAAATCAATAAATTTAGTCCCACGTGGATTGCATAAACTTCAACTGGGAGTAAAATATTTACACCTAGACATAAATATTTGAAAAATTAATATATTTAGTCCAATGGTCTACTACCATGGGGGTAGGTATAACTCCATTATTTGGATTTAGTTTTCATGTTAGCATTGAAAAAAATGGCTGGACATATAATGTTTTATTAAATGTTATATCTTAATTTAAATTGTACAAATATAAAAATTTACCAAAAACTATTTAAAGTCAAAAATCTAAGGGCATATAGAATCCTCCAATATTGATCTGAAGATCTATAAAATTAGTTGTTTTTGACAGTGCAGTTATGGTTTTTAAGGTAATTAGGTACAAGGCTCATGTGTAATGAGAGAGATTACAAAATATAACTGTAGATGTAAAAAATTGTGAGTGATTTTTTGTGACCTCCCCCTACTCCATATTTTTAACTCTGATTTAAATGAATTACAAAAATGATTATATTTAGTCTGAAACCCATTGAATTCTGTAAATCTGCACAATAATCTCATCCCTGTATATTAAAAAGGTTATAATATTATAAGTAATAATTTGCTGAACAGTTTTTTGGGGAAATTTATTATAAATTAATAATGATGCAAAACTTAATAGTAATATGTATAGTTTATAAAATAAATTCTGTAGCCCATGGAAATTATTACCTGGTACAATTAAGAATTTTATATATAAAATAATAGGAAAAGGTTAAACTATTCAGTTTATAAAAGATATGAAATGCAGGCCAGAATATAATTGACGATAATTGTATTATTAATATAAAATTGTAAACTTTTAATCTTGGTTATGTTGTCCACTGGAACCAAACTGTTTGTACCAACAATCAGTTTTAAATATATATATATATACATATTATAGCAATTAATCATTTTTTTATGTAGATATATATATATATATTGATTGTATTTTGTTGTATAACTGCATTGTAATTGGTCTATGTTTATTTATCAGTGTAAATTTATAGTTAGGACAGCCAAAATTATAGAACTAACAATGAATTTTAAATAAAATAAGATCAATATAATTATAGCATATGAGAGCAAATGATTGACATAGGTTGACATTAAAAATTGTTGAAATTTTGAATAACATTTTCAAAATATATTAAGAAAAATAATCATTTACAGTCATATGTTACAAAAATTTTTGTCTTATTTTATTTAAAATTCGTTGTTGATACATGCATAACTGCCCATTTGCAAACCGTTGGTACCATTCAAATTGTTTGTTGTTGGTACGTCCAGTTTTTGAACTGGAAAAGTTTGCTTACAGTACACAACCGACAGCTATAACTCTAAACATACTACATTATTATACTTACTATTCGGTTATATTTTCAATTTAATCTTTAAAAATAATATAAATAATTTAAATACCTAAACTGAAAAAATGTGTTGAAAGATATTACTAAAGCAAATGCAATTTGTAAATATTTGAAATACTATTATGATTTTATATTTATATAGGATAAAACAAAATTAAAATTAAAATTAAAATTATAATTTTATTATATTATATTATATAATATTATTTATTATACTATACTGTTTATAAAAACCATTACAGACGTATAAAAAGTGTTTTCTAACACTACAATACAAAGAGTTAATTATAAAGCAATTTTGTAACGCTATATTTTTTGTATTGATAATGTTGATATCAAGGAATTTGTAGTAATAACTTTATTTATTAAAAAGGTTATTTAATATGTTTCCTTGTGGTGAAAACAGGTGTTATGGAATCTTTGAAACCTTATATTTTTAGTTTTAACGTTATTTGTGAGGGGTATATACGATATATGTATATATATTTATCATAATGTGTAATGTTTGCAACAAATAAGGATGACAGAATATATTCTAATACATACTATTTTAATTTAATTGCACGTCATTTCTGAGGCATTAACCATCTTGTTTTATTGTAGATCAATCTGTTCATTGACACAGGGTCGCATCATTAATAAATATACTATTTTCTGGGCGATAATTTAGTTTTTAGTTCACTTTAAAAAGCTATACATATTATCACTCGAAAATAGAATTAGGGGTAATGCAATATTACTTATAACCCCACTTATCTTATGCAATATAGTAAGGCCGCCACTAATGTTTATAAAACTTTAAGGATTTCTAAAAATAAGTAGTGCGACTAATATTAAAACCGCAAAAATATAAGTCTTACAATATAACAATAGACTAAATACATTTATTTGTTTGACTACAGACAGTATCTATCTACATCAATTAAATACAAATACAAGCCTTAACTGTGTTAGTAGATACGCATAATCGAGCTAGGAATGTTTAGGCAAAACAATTCATACGTTATTCTCACAGAAATATTATATATATAAGAATAGTTGAAAATGTCAAAACAAATTTCAAATTAAATGTACAGCACCAAAATACTTAAGTAAATATTATGTATTGATTTAGTAAATTGAGTACATACAATACACAGTTGACAATAAAAAGAGTTATTGATATCAGACAATTTCATGTTAAACTTTTAAAAATGAAAAATTTGATGACATGAAAATTAAATATCAAATAAGTATAATAAGAAGTATGATCGTGTACAGTTTTCTGAATGAAATATTATAATTCGTTTTGTACGAACCAACATGTACTAATTTCTGATACCTGCGAAATGGACAAATACACGACTATTAATTTAATCATAGAATATGTTGATAGCAGCCAGGTATAATAATAAAAAGATGTAAACATTTACAAGTACTCTAAAAAGTTGATACATTAATCCACGTCAAAATTATCAAATGAAACATAAAAGTAACCAGATAAATGAAATATCGGTAAAGAAGTTAAGCTTAAGTTCACACATCAATACATCATGCTAAAATACAAAGAATAAAACCACAGTATATATTTTAAACAGTGGTTTTGTGATTGTGAAGCACAAAAAGTATAAATATTAATTATACAGTGAGTTAGTCGAAAGGGTAATACAGTCTTGTTATCTCTTATTATTTTAATTAATGTTATAATACACAAAATACATGCATTCAAAGAAAGTTAAAATATGATTGATAAATTAAAGAGATGACGAATGTCACATGATGATATTGAAAGTAGTGAGACATAAAAAACACAGTCAGCCAAATAATTCTGAAATCATGTCCCCTGAAAGAGATTGGTGGTTCAAAATATAACTATTATTTTAAAAAGAGCAGGATGAAAGCAGTGCACAAAACGATGCATCTGGACACCGTAAGAAAGGTTAATAGGCTAACAACCAGGCTTCAATTCCAGATGAATCTCATCGCCCTCCTCAGGGGTGTAGGAGTGGACACAGCGCAGTGGATAGTTGAGCAGTTCTGGGCCCGAGGCGTGCTTCATGACACTGTCGTGGTAGAACATCCTGATATTCGACGGACGCTCAATCTCGAAGAGGGTGCACAGGGTTCGCTTGAGTTGGCCTACTGTCTGATTGAGGTTGAGGGAGTATGGCATCGACTTGTCCTCATATCTGATTAGAATATGGACCGCGTCTCTTGGGGAAAGGTCCACAGTCGCTAGGGGGTCCAGCTTTCCGTGGATGCTTTCCAACTCCGAAAATCTTGAAGATCAAGAGAGAATGACAATGAACATAAATAAGGGGATAAATTCTATCTCAACGAATGATGTATATGAATTTCGAAAGGAGAGGATTATTGGGTGGATACCTGCTACACTTTTCGTTTTCTGAAAGGTCCATAAAATGACGCAAGAAAGCTCGTTCTGCGCGGTCCCTTTCATCACCCGAGATTTCACTTCCATTGAGACGTTTGAGGTCAGGCAAACGGGAGATGACGTGGTATCTGCACTGCTCCTCGTCCCAGTCCTTTTTAAACAGATCAAAGGGTGTCAAGTTGGATGAAAATGATCACTCAATATAGTTACAATTTTTATGTCAGAATATTCTACAAATATTTGTTAATTCGGAGCTTTTAGAACACTCCAAAATTAATTTACAAAAACAAATAATTGTTCTGCAATATCCACCTTAATAATACCCCAAGAGACCAAATCATCTACCCACAATGAAATAGTATCTATTTCAGTGTGGGTAGCTTATACTCTCGTACGAGAACAAAGCAAATAGGCTTGGTAATAAGCAATTGACTTACTAAATGAACAAAATTAATTGAATAATAGTACAGTAAAAAATATAATTCAATTTTATAAACGCTACATATACAATATCAGGCCCTGCAATATGTAAGTACTTTTACTAAAATAGTTAGACTCATATAGAGTCTATTTATATAATGAATTAGGGTTATTAGCAAATACTTTCATCAGACAATGTGAGAATGAACGCGTACATGCTAACCACGATGTCTGTTTTATGCTGCTGTATACCCACAATAATTCATTTACCTTATACTTGTACAGTTGGCTGTAAACATTATTTAACACAACAATATTCACAAGAAGACGACAAAACAATCTAATCATTGTCGTGTATATAACAGAGCTGAGGTTTAAAGGTGATCTGACCTTGTTGTAGTTAGAGATAAGACAAAGAAATATATTTATAACTTGTAATCTGCAAAAGATCGTTTGAGTTGTCACAGGTTTAAAGGAGGACAAACATGTTTTGACAAATTGTAGTTTTACAATATTTAATACAGTAGGATTCGACTATATCAAGCATTCGTCTATATAAAGGTTTTTCAAATGTCTCCAATTTTTTCCCTATATCTTTTATATGTTATTTGAGTTTGCCTATATCGAATTCGTCTATATCGAGAATTCGCCTATATCGAAGTGTTTTTTTTGTCTAGCCAGCTGTTTGATCATATATATCAAAATTTTGTATCGATCAAGCACAGAAAAGCGAATAAGTGTGATAAGAATATTAATTAAAGAAATTATCTAAGAGGAAATAAGTACCGCGCTGTATGACATTGATCATTGTAAAGCTTATTCATCAACAGAATGTCAAAACGAAAGAATTGTACTCTCAGAGAGAAATATAAAATAGTTCTTTCAAGAAAGGTGTATCAAAAACGGACATTTCTAAACAGAAGAATGTACCACTCACTACGCTCCTAGCTTATAGTAAAAGGGCAGATAACTTAATTGAGCAATATGGAAGTAGAATTCAAACGACAAATACTAAAAGAATTAAAGTGCACAATTTCAAGGAATTGATAGACCATTGCGTTTCTTTCGTTTAGCTCGTGATAAGGAGATACCAGTGTCAGGTGAAATGCTCTTGGAGAAGGCAATACAATTCGTTAGTACACTTAACTAAGCTGCCAATAATCGACTGGATAAATGCTAGTTAAATCCTTATATGTGTGTTGTTATTACATATTTCTACATGAACAATTGATTTTTCTCATTAAAAAAGTGAAGTTTGCCTATATCGAATATTCGTCTATATCGAGCTTTTTTTCTGGACCTTCAGACTTCGATATACGCGAATCCTACTGTATTAAAGATAATATACCTAATTTGAGCAGTTATGACATTGTCAGAGGGAGATCATTGTTTGATATCAAAAGACTTACCTGATACACCGGAAGGTCAAAAACTCGAAGGTCCACAAGTTCGTGAAGTTCATGAAGGCCGTCAATTGAAGACCACTGAGAAATACGATTCTTAGATAAATTCATGTAGGCCAGATTAGGGAGCGCATCTCGAAGTTCCGGCACCTGTTCTGGACTGAGATCCCCGAGAAGATTGTTGATGAGGACTAGAGTGGTGAGTTGCGGGAAAAGACGTCCCAAATGGCACACATGGTCCCAGGATTTGAGTCCGTTCTCGTTGTAGTAGAGGTTGCGAAGAGAAGAGCAGGTGGGGCTGCTTTTGCCGTTCTGGACGGATACTGGTTTCACCTGAAGGGAGTTGTCTTCGTCGTTAGCCGGGGAGAGGATTTCACTAGAATCATTCAGACAGAAGTAGAGACTCTCCAAGCTGTGAAAAATAAATGTGCGCATTATCAGAGTGAAACTGTATCAGACGGCCAAAAATGATTTTATTCTAAAACGGAGAAATAAGCAAAGGTTTTATTATATCAATAAATCAAAGTTAGACACATTTAACGTACAATAAACTACGTCAATAAGATGAAGCAAATACTTGAAATGGAGGAAAGTTATGCAAAATAGATAAAATATATCCATAAACAGAAAAATGCTATTAACAAAACACTACGTCACAGACTTTAACATAAATGTGAATATAAAACTAAAGTTAACAAAATAATTTAATAATATATGCTTCTTCACCGCGGTGAATGAGGGTAATCTATTTAAAACAACATTTATTATATTTGTACTTTGACCTGGTTAGCAGAGATTTTGATGCAGATTAATGTGAGAAATAAGCGAACAATACGGATCCCACTTTAGAAGCAAGAGTCAATATACCGATTTCAATTTAAAAATACAATCATAAGAATAATTATATTATATTACAATGCCTAAAGAATGAATAATTTCAAGTTATACACATTTAGACGGATATTGATAGAAAACACGACAAATGTCGACGACCCCCATGAAGACGGTGCCTAGATATACTTCATTCCGATCAAGAGTTATAAATAACCAAAAGTGGAAATGACCGTATACAACTTCACAGCTGCTCTACTTTTCTAAATAACTAAAAATTGTAAAAAGTGGAACCACACTCACTTGGGTAGAATTTTGATTATTTCTTGAACATGAAGCCAGGGAACTTTTGTGTAGTTGAGGACGAGAGTGGTGAGACTGGAGAAGGTGTATCCCACTGCCTCATAAGTGAGCAGAGGTGCACGGCATAGAGGATTGTGGCCCAGGTTTAAAGAGACTAGACTGTTCATACAGTGAAGCAATTTGATGATCTGGGTGGACGAGAATAAGAATATACATTGCTAGCTAGTAACTGATAAACACCGTATATAAGACAAATTTTGAATAAAAAATAAATAATACAATTCTAAAATATATCTTTAGAAATTATAAAATCATGAAAATCCAAAATAGTTTTTTAAAAAGTTTGAATGGAGACATTATAATTTATTTATATAGAAATATAATTTATGTTACAAGTATTTATAGAATATATTCTAACATTCAAATGTTTTTTTAGTGGATGAATGCAGGTGAACATATTAATTCAATATTTTCAAATTTTAATTATACGAAGTCACAAATAATATAACCACTAATTGGGTTGGATTCTTTGTGTAAGCTGAATAAGACTTTGAACAGTAACCTTACTGTCAACAAAACAAATATTTTATTTAATGAACTATAGATTAACATACAAAACTATACTTATAATCAATCAGCCAAGGAATTAAGTCTTAATATACAGGATAACACCAGTTAACCCTTTCAAACTTGATTAAAGGTCACCATTTAAATTCATTGATAATTTAAGTAATACAGAACCCTGATTATAATATTTAGGAGCTGAATACCAAATAACGCTAACCAAAATTATCAAGAAGTCCGTATAGGAAAAAGAAAAACTCACATATTACCGATTCTTTATAATTAAATAAGTACCAACTGTGATAAATCCAAACAAACCCAAACCAAAAAAACATCAAAGTCTATTAATAGACCACACATATAATACCCCTCCCTTGAATCGGTTTCATAAGATGTGGTAAAATCGGTGACAAAATTCAGACTGCAGAGGTGTTTCAATATCCTTCAAAACGTTCGCAATAATATTCAGATAACCGTAGTGCAGAAAACTTGGTAACCTAACTCTTGTTTTTTCAAGATCAATCGATTTAAGGGAGTTTCAATATACCTAGCTAAGGTCAGGTCAAGATTTATTTTGTTTCTTATATTATAAATATAGATACTATTAAAGTACAAATCATATGAACTGTCTAATAAACTATATTCTACTTTCATTTGCAATCACAAGTAACCTGATATTAAATTGTAATTGGATTCAATTTGATCGTAAACAAAGGAAAACATTGTGATGTTTTAGTATATATAATATTTATCCATCTAGACAATTATAACAACATAGTGTATGTCAAAACGAAAATACAGTTACAAATAGATGTACAACACATTTTAAAAACCGTTTATCTACATTGTTAATACCTATTCGATAAATACAAATAGTCGTTTACCTCATCCCAGGACTCCAGAGAATTATTACTCAGGTCCAAGTCTGACACATCATTTGTGAGTTCTTTGAGGCTGCTGTGGTCACCAGCTGTTTGAATACCCAGACCATCCATAACAAGAATTCGAGGCAGACGTAGCCGCCCTCCTAAATGTGGAGACGAAATATTTAAACTAATAAACTCCATTAATCTTCTCGTACGAATATGTTTGAAATAATGACACCAACCTGATTTTCCTGGACTTCCACTAATTAAAATTCCAGGAATGTTCGTCTGCTCAATTTCATCATATTTCTTGTGAACAGCTTCTATGAGCGACACCATAACCGCGGCTAAAAGAATGAGCTATCAATGTCAAGGTCATGTTTACATCTTTTGATAATAAAATATTATAAAACAAACCCCGTCCATAGATAATAAAAGCTTTTCATAAATAGAACAATTTTCAAATTTGGAAAGAAAATTAATAAATTTAATGAATAAGATACATACTTAATGGATGTAATGTATGTTATTTAAAAACACGTATGTCCGATTTTATCCTTTTGGTGAAAAATAATTATATATATATTTTAATAAATCGAAATGAATCATAAACTTTATCAAATAGCTAACAAAAATGAATATTTTTTTATATTACATTGAAATTAACCACAAATTATAAAAACTTATAACAGTATTATAAAAAAACGAAACTATAAACAAAATCTTACATTTTAATACCATTGCTATATAATGAAATATTGGGAAAAAATTATAGAAACAAGCAATATATGTTATTATATTATGTTTTTATATTATCCTTAAAAATTACCACATAATTTTTAAATCAACATAAATTTAAAATACATCTATATATAAAATGAGTTTAGTAATAAAATGTGACACTGATTATGAAACTAAGACATATGTTGAATAGAAGGAAATATCTATATATCACACACTATATAATTAACTAACATAAAAGTATTCATTCACATTCAGAAACTAATTCAGATTCATCTAGTGTAATAATGATATGCAATTCTGTATACATACTTATATTTTTTAATAACCTAGGTATTCATTCAATCTGTCAGATTTCTTACTTTCATTTGCTAAATTTCTTAATAAAATTGTTGCAGCATATATAAAACTTTAATAAATGATTTTAAAAATCTTTCTTTTTTAACTATAAATTTATAATACTTATGTAACTTTATAATATATATAAGAAAGAGAGTAGTCAATATTAAAAACCTATCTGAATGAAAAATTCTTATAGCTGTGATCTGCATCTCTGTAAATTTTTATAAAGTTTATAGCAAATAATTATTAAGACATAAATCTTGCTAATGGTTGTATCTATTGTATATAACATAATTAAAATTTTGTATCAGATTGGGATACATGAATAATTTATGGCTTGAAATTAATGACTGAGCACCCTGTGGGCCATGGTGGGTACATGGAATCAGGTCAAGTTGTAAATGAGTCAACTTGTAAACAATTCAACTCATAAACGTCTATACAAGTCTTGTAAATATCTTATACAAATCTTTTATGAAACTATAATAAGCAAATTCAATAAAATTTCAAAAAAATTATTTCAATCATTTTTAAACAAATTTATATTATTTTGATAAATTTTACATTAAATTGGTGCAATAAATCAATGCTTCTTCTTTCATTATGTTTTTAATAAGTTTTTTCAATTTTCAGATAATAAATTTTAAAATTTTGAAAGTAAGAAAAACACTTATAATTTCCGAGTTGATTCATTTATGAGATGACCCATTTACTAGTTGATTCATTTATG
The DNA here is from genome assembly GCA_034780395.1 of Vannuccia rotundouncinata. Lineage (NCBI taxonomy): Eukaryota > Metazoa > Platyhelminthes > Proseriata > Coelogynoporidae > Vannuccia > Vannuccia rotundouncinata. The sequence continues at coordinate 5,263 of JAUZNC010002297.1, read as the reverse complement.
AGATGACCCATTTACGAGTTGACTCTAATTCAGGTACATTATGCCTTGGACAGGTAAACAATCCCTTCTACCCATCCAATTGGGTAGGTAGTTTTTTGAAAAACTGGTAATGGGTATTTTGAGTAATGGGAAATAATATTTTTCAAAATTGTTATATTTTTTATGGTTGTAAATTCAATGCATCAAGTGGTAATCACATTTCAGCTTGTACATAGAAATTGAAAATAATGTAGAAATCTTAGTAATTATGTCAATGTAGAAGTAACACAGACAGTAGCAGTTATGCAGTAATGCCTCAGTAACACAAACAAAATACTCACTGATGACACATTGTTTCAAGTCAATCAAATCATAATATAAATTCAAATCACAAGAAAACCTATATTCACAGTATACCTATTATATATATAATCTTTTATTTATTCTATTAATTATGCTTATAAGTGTTTATAATATGAAAATATAGAATAAGATAAGTAACCAAAGTAAAATAATTAAGTTTATTTTGAGTCTTGTTCATGCCAAAGCAAAGGTAGGACAGTGTGTGCCAGGTTTTTTTTCAATAATGATAGGTTAGTTAAAATACTTAATGTTATTTAATTGTAAATTATAACATTATGTAGCTACATTAAATATATTTTGAAACAAATATTGTTGATTTTGATATATTTTTATATCATTTTGTTAATAAATATAGTGCAATTTATACAGGCTAAAATCAAATTTTATTCATATTAGTTGAATATAAAAAAATATTTGTATAAGTCTATTGATATTGACCTCCATTTTGCATAAGTTAAAGATAAGTGCAAATATGGCACTTTCGTATCAAGTGATGCATACTAATAATAAAGGTGCATACATTGTTAGTGTACCAATGAATAAACTAAAAATAGAATCATATGCTGCACATGTTACAATATTCTTATGCCCATAACTAAGGGAAAGATTATAAAAAGGATAGAAAAAAATAATTTATATTTTATGTATCAATTATATCATTTAAATATAGATATAATCTTAATAATAAGCTATCTAAAAGGATTTTTCCTAATCAGACATAAAAATATGGTGACCTTAGCATGCATCTGGGAAAAAAAGCTATTTTTATTATAATTGCATGTATTAATTTCTGGGTTATTCTTATTTTTTAATATATAATTGGCATATAAAAAAAAGTTTTTGGAAAAACCACATACATGAAACCACAAACCATGCATGGGTATGACAGAGCATCATTATGATCTACACTATATAGATTAATAAAATTAATTTTAAAAAGTTAATAATACATTTGAAATTAATGTATGAATAACAAATGAATGAAAAAGGATGACATAATTGATAATTTTAAAATTATAACTTTAAATGAATTTAATAGTAAACTTTCAACTTACAATTAATTAAAATGAGCAGAATTGATAATTTCTAATAGAAATACTGATACTAAAATTCTGTAATTCTATTGTTTTATTTGTATACATATATATTTGTTAAGAAAGAATAGATTCTGTAATTAAAAGTTGCATTGAGATTCTAATTTAAAAATGTAATTAAATGTCTTGAAATAAAATAAAATTCTTAATTAAACCTATCTCACCGTTAGTTTATTCGGACAAGATTCAAACCAGTTAAAAGTTATAAAATTTTAAATTAGGCAGAAGTGATAATTTTGCTATCAGCTGACTGAAAAGCTGTTTTGTTAAAAATGAAACAGATAAACCGTATCCATACCTATATTTTTTAATATCTATAGTAATAGCTATTTTACTATATAAACAAGTATTTAAAGCAAATTTAAAAGACGTTTGACAAAAATCTATCTTTAAAATATGCATTGGTTTCAATTTTTTAAACGAAGTAACTATCCAACAAACAATTTTAATACGTAGCAGCTACGTAGAAAAAGTAGCAGTCGATATATTTTAGTAGCGTGCTTTTGCAACGTAGGTGCCACGTAGACGGTCAGTGTCTTTGGTTTGGTTTCAAAGTAGTACATTTGTAACGTAGCAGCTACATTGTAAATAAAAGTAGCAGTCGGTATATTTTAGTAGCGTGTTTCTGCTACATATTGCACGTAGCATATAATCAGTTTCTTTGTTTTAGTTTCCAATTAGGGGCTGTTCTAAAATGAGGTCACACTTTAGAGGCTTTTGAACGCCTTTCTTCCCTTGTCACACTTTGACCCAAAATTAGACACCCCATCCAAAATGACGTCATATTTATTGGTAACTCCGAAAATAAATTTATTTATATATTTTTTTCGAAATGAAAACAAAAGTCACACAATAATTAGTTTAGGTAACTCTTTCACTATATTAATTAATAACATTTATAGGGAATTTGTATTCCATCTGTAGTTTAGTATTTCTTTTTGCACTTAAAAATGTTTTTAGGTGCATTAAGAAATATTAAACTATAGATGGAAGTACAAAATGTGACCCCATCCCCTCTTCAAGTATGACATCATTTCAGAACAGCCCTTTAGTACATTTACTTTTCATTAAAAAATTGCCTTATCCTAACCCTATATAATTACGTTCGTTGGCTGATAACTTCAAAGATTTTTAGAAAAGGAGAGATGGTTATGAAGGCATGAATGACGTAATAAGCTGAAATTTACACATAACATTAAATTAAATTACAACATTAAATTACACATAAAATTACACACATAACCTCAAATTTCAGAGTGATAGAATTAGTAGAACTTTTTTATGAAAAACCTTATGAAATTTTTTTTAGGCGATTCGGAAGTGCGGTAAGCCAGAGGCAGTTAAAGTATACATATGTACATATCTAAGAAATACTCTAGAAATCTAAGAAATAAAAAATGTATAAACATATATATCAATATTACAATAAAATTTTCTAGACATAAAATGGGGCAACGACTGAATCCGTTTTCAGAATTTGATTTAGAGCTTTACATTTTTTTTACTACAGGCCAAAAACCGTTATCCTGGTAAAAATTGATATGTCCCAAATTTTTTTGGGTGCTTCGATCGACTCAAAAATTGTCAGATTTTTGTTTTAGAGCAGTCCACAATATCCCGGACCCAAAGAAGGATTAGATCTGAAAAATCAGAGTATATAGGGTTTAAATTAGAAACTTTAATAATGTGAGGGATCCAGCGTAGATTCCAGATTTCAAGTTAGTTACGGAATATTGTGTCTAAACGTGAAACTTAGAGATTTACCAAAGGAATCGTTTTAAAAGTCTTTATTAAAAAGTTAGGCCGGTCAAAGTGTTTTTATATTTTTTGAAAAATTAAAAATCTTGCGAATCGAAAATTGAGCAATGCTATGGTGTGTAGCATTGAATTCTGAATGCATAGTGCAAAAAATCTCAAAATTGGAGGTTTCCTGTTTAGTATTTAAAAGTTTTGGGCCGATTAAAAGGGAAGTATATTGCAAAATATTAAATTATATTCTTTACCCCACATTTGGTAATACTAAATCGTGTCGCAGTAAACTATTATACAATCTATGACAGATATAAATAGATATTTGGATACCCATAGCTATAGTACGCACACTTAAGGAAAAACCTACACCTATCCAGGTGCTTTCGTTTGGGTATAATAAAATTCTATAAATTCTAAAATATTAAATAAAATTTAATAATTAATTATGTTATTATAAAGTGCACATTTTAAATCGACACTATAAATGGCTCCACAAATTCGAAAAGTAATTGTTTTGCATTGTAAAACAAAACTGGTCTAATTACAGTTAATTAATTTTATTTCACATATTTGTTCAGAATATGATTTTGCTTCTAAATATGGTAACTTATAAAACTATCGGAAGAATTTTTAGTTTTGTTTATAATATAATACCGGAATTTATTAATAATTGGTTTTGTATTTAAAAAAATAATTAACTAGTCTTCCCAATTTCTAGCTTTACAATTTAGATGCAGAATTTTGTTGTGCATCTTTAAATGTTAGGTAGATCGTGCCCATAAGTTATAGTCATTCTAAAAGAACTATAATTACTAGAATTTCGACTAAAATGTAGAATTTGATTCTGAAGCTGATATCCTTAACTAGAATGTAATTGAATAAATAATTAAAAAATTTATAGTCATTTCAGTAATTTTTTGGCCCTTATCTGGGATAGCATGTATCAACATTCCAATATATTTTATTAAAAGAAAAGTTGAGCAGATAATTCAAAAATTAAAAACTATCTAGGTGGAACAAAGTGTTTACAAAATATTCTAAGACTACAGCTTGTAATTCTTGGGTTTATATTTAAAATATCCATTCGTGCGGGCTTTTACCAATATACATATTTATTAATATAACTATATTTCATATAACAAAATAAAAATTATAATTTAGTGGTCATTCCTTATAATATAATTCGTATAATTAATGTTATTTTTGCTATTTTCTAATTTCAGAGGGAACGAAAAGCGACACAAAATGCTATCGAACAACTGTTTTTCAAAATATTAACTTTACATTGATGATAATATAATTCTATATTCTAGTGCACTATACGCTTATTTTCATACACATCATATTTTTTGATACCGTAAAATCTCGTTAATTCGAAATCCATTACTTCTGAAAAATATTTAATGTGACCTCATAATTTGTTTTAATATTTTATAAAAATCAATTGTCTTATATAACATATATATCTTAGGTAACATATAAAGTTTTGTTTTGCATAAAACACGAAAAACTATTTTAGTTAATTTTTTTAAAAGAACAACTATTTCATATCTAAACAGAAATTTTAGGTTACACCATAGACATTACAATAATAAATATTTGTATTTATTGGTGTAATGTCTATGGGTTACACAAAATATTGTAGGCAAGACTGTACAATTGCATTTATTAGAACAGTAAAACTAATTATCAAGTCATAACTTGCGAAGGGTATAAAATATTACATTAAACCATTGAATTTTGTATTTTTAAAATTATATACAAAGAGAAAATGTATAATAAATTTGTCACAAATAATTGCATTAAAAAGAAACTATATCCGTTAACATTATGTTAAATTTTATTCTAACTTAAAGAAATTTTTACAAATTTAAATAATGCTTTGATAACTAAGAGGACAATATACTATCTGAATTTAATCAATCAATAACCGCAGGACCCCACTGTACAAGCTCATTACAAGCTCATTATAACCTATTTATGTATTCTATAGAAGAGAGGGTTCAGGCAGACATTTTAAAGTTATATATAATATTACAGTAACTGATATGATGAAGTTGAAGGATAGACGTTAT